>CM064873.1:63442674-63721221 GCA_032719365.1 Prinsepia uniflora | reverse complement strand
CAGGACATTTAATCAGCAAGGATAACCACAATTCAAAGAGGTACCAAAACAATAATGTAAGAAACTATCAGCAGAAGGCACAAATGTTTATACAAAGATAACACTAATATATCATGAAAAAAACAAATACAAATTTCCTTCCTATGATATCTGAAACAGCCGTTGAATTTACCTCGACACGAACCAAATGAGATTCAATTGACTTTCTGTAGGTTTCCATTGCACCAGCGGGAACTGCATAGAAGAGATTCTCCTGCCAAAGCAAAAACTCATCTTTTAACAAATGACCAGTACAAAGCCACAAATAATATAGACTTTAGTAATCACTAGTGATTAGGTTAAATAGCGTGCCACTAACATGTCAGAGATATAAGTTCTATGTTTGCACATGTAGAAGATTTATTTACTGGAAAATAAATGTATATTATAATTAATTATTATCTGTATTATATAAGAAAACAGAAAGCAAAATGTATAGAGCAATCTCCTTCAAGAGAGGGATATCTGAAGGAAGAAAGGAAGATGCACCTTATAATTCCTCCATTATATAGAAAATAATCACCTTGATGTGATTGGTGCATGTGAAAGGCACATCAAGAGAGAGAGCGAGGGGGGGGGGGGGGGGGGGGGGGTGGTGGAGAGAGAGAGATAAAGAGGAAGAGGAGGAGGAGGAGGAGACGAGGGAGGGAAGGGGGGGCGGGGAATGAAAGACAGAGGTTGGTTAGGATGGAGAAATGGTTGGCCAATATTAACTTGATCATACCTCTGTCAGATGGTCCTCCCACGAATTTTCTTTGATGCCTACATCAGACATTCTCTCAGGAGTAGCAGGTGCTTGTGCTTGAAGCTGAGGACCCAGAGAACTGTTATACTTCAAAAACCTCACTGCATATAGTGCAAGATCTTTTCGGGGATATTTTGGCTCCAATTCTTTGCGTGGATCCTGACCATGACCATTATTTAGATCAATATATAGAAAATAAAACTAAGAAAAAACCTGTAGTAGCTTCTGGCCTATAGAACAATATTAGTGGCATATAAACTGTGAAGGCAGGAAACAAAATTTTCAGCAAACGATTGCAACTTTAAACAAATAACCATGAAGTGAATCTTTATTTAAGAGTGTCCATTCCATCACAGATAGACATAAAAATCTTATATGACTCAAATTAAAGCATCTACATGAGTAAACATTTCCAAGAAGATACTAAAGCATCTTGCAACCCTTGAAAATACAAACTCTGATCATATTAAAAGGACATGATTCACATAGAGAATTTTATGCATCAAGAACCCCAACGCACTTCTGTAAGTTGATGTACGCAATTCTGTAAGTTGATATACAACCATCCAGAAAAAATCTCAGGAGCTTCAAGTTTACAACTTTAAGAAACTAACTGATCCCTGCTTAAGGTGGAAGACGTTGCTTTTAATGTGATAAATTCTCTCTACTTACTTTTTTTATTGTTCTCTCTGTGGTCACAACAGATAAGCTTACAATTACGTAAACATTCTATAAGTAAAACAAAAAAGAAACCACCAACACCGTCTATCATGATGAAATGGACTAGCAGACATTGAACAATTATTAAATAATAATCAGATGCTAACATCAAAGGGAAACAAAACATGCAAATTGTATAGGATTCATATCATTTAATTGACCACAAGAAAAGAACATGTAAAAAGGTCCAAATAAATTGCCAGCACATATTAGATTCTCCATTCTTGTCTTTCGATGCTTCAATCCTATCAATCCTCATTGATTCAACTGAATCATCACCAATCGAAAGGACCTCAGCTGAATGCCAAAATTGATTGACCGCCTTTGCTAGTTCATGAGCGAGTCTTTTTAACTCCCAATGTCGATGTTGCTCTTCAATTCTTAGCCGAGAAGTAAAAGCAACACGATGGCATATTTGAGCAGCAGCAGTTACCTTCCAAATACGCTCCTATAAACACATAATTATTGTACAAAAATATTCAGAATATATATAGATATGGTCATTACTATTTAGCTTCCAATGTATGATACTACTTAGCTTCCAATGTATGGTTATAATCACAAAATCTTGCCTGGGCAAAATCATTAGCCAACCACGCCATTTCCTCGAGGGACAAAATCCCATTGAGACTTGCGGAGATTCTCCGAGGGCAAAGTGCGAATAGACAATTCAGGCAATCCTCTTACGCTTAGCCTGATTATTACATTTTAGAAAGTAAATAAGAAGCTCACTCAAGTTTTCAAATTAGACATCAAAAATTCGCAGGGGAAGGAGGGAACAACCTCTATAATCCGAGCCTCTTCGAGAATAGAATCTTCATGTGCCTTGTTTACTGTGTTCAAGTGAACTCCAGGAGTCTGACAGTCAGAATCTGCAGCAGTATCTCTCCCTGGAAGAGCGGACTCAGGAACATCACACATAGAGAAATCCTGGGGAGCATCAGATAAGCCAGTGCAATCTTTGTTGGGGTTGGAATTATTATCCAACACATTATCCACTTTCTCATTAGTTTCTGATGTTTTAGGGCCACTCTGTTGTTCTCCTTCAATGTTTGAATGAAGGTTGACTTCATTATGCACTGGAGATCTACTTTCAAACATATGTTTCTCAACTTTGACTTCGCTATTGCCAGAGTGGTTTTGACATACAGAAGCCTGGTGGTCATTAATAACAGCACCACCATCAACAGCTTTGGTTTCGTTATCTTCTTTTACCATTTCATCACCAGACGGATTTCTTGTACCATCAACATCTAATGATTCGATAGTATCTCCAATATCAGCATTCCTTGTAGTAGTACACATGTCGCTATCATTATTTACATCTAATCCTACACTAGTTTGGGTGCAAGAAGACTCTGAATCTATACCCTTGGTGCCTAAGTTTGCACTGCTAATTTGACCTTCATGTGGTGCACTTTTACTCTCTCTATTTAAATTGCTGAAGCCATTCAGCTGCGCAGAACTAAAATCATTTTCAGTCTTTGTTGCAGCTGCACAAGGAGGATTTTCAAGACCAGACAACATAAGTGGTTCCCTTTCCACAACAATATCCGATCTCTCAGAAACAATACCAATGGGTGTTTCCTGAGCATCAACCTGAGATGGTTGGCTATGCTGGCTCTCTCTCAAACTTTTAGGAGTTGCAACATCCAATTTTCTTTCCAAACTATCTTTCATTGGACCAGTAACTATCTCAGGGGCCTGCACCCCCTCCAAGTCTATATCTAACGGATTATCGGAAGTTACAATCTTGGGAGCAATATCACCATTCGAACTCGCAGACTTTAGATGGACGGCAGAAGGTATATTATGCTCCTTCTGGTTGTTTGTTTCAGATGTCAGCCTTTTAGAATCCTTTGAAACCGTACGAACAGAAAAAGAAGGTCCCGGACCACCTCGACCCTGTATATCTGTTGAATTTGATCGAGTACCATCACGATTTGGTCTGGACCTGTTCCTTCGAGCATAAGGGCGGAATATAGCCGAGTCATCTGATTCCTTGGTGTTTTGAGTGCCTTCCATTCGGGAAGATTGTTCTGATGGACCAACGTTATTCCTTCTACTAAGGTGCTTAGAATTCCTTTCCCCATCAGGTACATCATTCTCGCCATCAAATAATAAGAGATTATCAGCACTATTGGGTTCACAGAGTGTAGGAACCTCCGGCCGACCACTACTTTCAACAGAGTCCCCAAGCGGTGATGCAGTCAATGCAAAACTACCTTTTGCGTCACTGAGATCATAGCCATGGATATAAGGAAAGAAAAAAGGGGAAAAAATAGCCAGATGAATGAAAAATCATGTCATATATAAACCATAATTAAAAAAAGATCTACCTAGCCAAAAACTGTTCTGGGTGCTGATCAGTCAGTGAAGTAGACTGGACACTGAGAGAAGCTCCATTCCTAAACTTGAAGTCCAAAGGATTGCCACCCTGAAAGTAGTAGCAATGTGATCATCACTACATAAATAAGTCAACAACTAATAACATCAACAATTAATCCAACACCAGATCAAGATTCCATACTTTCTCAAGAAACTCTAGCTCCCTTCTTCTTTCCTCCCGCACATCATATTCCTGTCTGTTATCAACAATAACATTTCATTGTATACCAAGTGCAGACGGAAAAAACATCCAAAAGTATAAGCCTGAATAGATGAGGGGTGAACACAAATGAGAAACCATACCTAAGCTCTGCTTGGGCCTTCTCAATTGCTGCTCGGCGTGGAGAGGTTTTCAAACCAAAGCCAACTCCACCGTCAACCACTCCACCCATGGAATCAACTTCTGCATTTACTAGGAGAGCAGATCCTGAGCTACATCCATGCATTCCGACCTTAATCCCACAATATTTAATGTCCCATCTAAACCAAAGTCTATATAAATCGCTGAAATCACAGATATCAAAAAGTCAAATAAGAATGCAGAATTGAAACCCAGTTCAAATGATACACAAGAAAAAAGGGTGATAACCTGATACACAAGTAATAAGCAAATAAAATTAAGTTCACTAAATTGGAATGCTGCATCTTAAGAAACCCAGGAGAAATATCCCTGTTTGACTGGAATAAAACTAGTTACACCAAACGAGACCTTATTCACAAAAAAGTGCTCTTACTGAATGCTGAAATGTCAACACAGGCAGTAAACAAATACACTTGTACATAACTGCATAAGCATGATTTTCTTGGAGATAGTGCTTGATATCAAAATTTCAAGCACACATGCACAAAGAACATTTTTAAACCGCGCCCAGAGTCCAAATAAGAAAGAAGATAGTCAGATAATCAGCTACAGTATAAATATGAGATATGCATACATGACACTGCTTGCAGTCTGTCAACCAATCCAAAGTTCATTTCCTCCCAGAAATCAACAAGTTGGAGGGAAGAGAAAATAAACCAATAAAGATGCGAATTCAACTCGATCATAAACATCAGCAGAATTATAAGACATTCTTATTATTTCCCTATCTTTCAAAAAATGATTTTCCACAAAATTAATTTCAATGATTGGTGGTCACTAATCAGAAGTATGCAGCAGAGCAATTTATATTACACTGAACCTATGAGACCCTAAAATCCAAAGGGAATTTAAGTAACATAACTAAGCGTCCATGTTACTGAACCATCGTGAACCTCTGAAAAATGACTACAAATAAACTATTGGCATATCTTCATATTCAAATGGGGCACTACTATTCAAAGTGGAACCTAGTTCAACTAGCTAAATACATAAATGGAAATATGTTTCTGTAAGAAAATAGAAACATGGAAACCCAGGACCAAAATATGGCTAGTCAATACTTGCATCAAAGATACTGGGTATATATACGCACATATATATGATTCAGTACTGATAATGCTATAATTACAAGAATCAAATGCATGCCAGAAGCTTGCAGCCAATGGATTCCTTTGATTTCTAACACAGGCACCGTCACACATATCCACTGAAGTTTCAAACCGACTAGCATACAATTCAAAGAAACAACCTACTCAATGCCTCATGCGGGGCACGTCAAATTCTGGCATTCAATCCCGTTTCAATACAAGAAGGGCTCAGATATCAATACTTACCCTAAAAACGCAAGCATTCAATCACAATGCATTGCACAATAAAGAACGAAAGATAAGTCCGCGCAAATTCCCCAAGAAGCGAAACCCTAATTCCATTCAACCCTAACTGAATGCCTAATTTCAAAATTCTAGGGTTTCCAAGGCCAAAAACCTAATACCAACGGGGCAGCAAAAATACCTGAAATTGGGAACAGGGTAGCAAAATTGCGAGCTAGGGCACCACAGTAGGAGCAGTGGGGACTTCAATTTCTCCCAATTTCACTCTCCTAGGGTTTGAACAACGCAAACGCTCAGAAATGAAACAAGGCCGAGTTTGCCCTAGCACACAATACCTCTCTCAAAATGTAAGGCATGAAAATGGTTGCTATGACTCGCTGTGAAACTCTGAATCCCTCTTTGATTTCTGGGTATTGGTATTTGGTTTTGCCTATTAGGTTTTGGTACGATTTTTCGCTGTTGGGGTTGTGTTGGGGACTATGCGACCTCTGCGAATAGTGGGCTGTGCGCATGGGGAAGAAGACGAACAAGGAAGAGGGCTTTAGAGAAATTGGACGTCCATTTTGGGCTTTTTATTGTTACGTGCTTTAAATTTTTTCGAGTCTCATTACTTATTTTGCGTGCTTGCCTGCTTCGATTGGGGTTCGAATTCGATGAGGAAGAAGAGACAGGCCAAAATTTAAAAATATTTCAATTTTTTTTCTTTTCATTAAATATTTTCACTCTCATATTAAAATATTTTACTCCAAAACAAAAAATGGACTAGGAACTTTAAATATATTACTCCTGATTGGTTTATGTTAAATTTGTTAAAATATGTATAAGCACATAGTTTATTTTGAATGAATTTAATTTTTTTTAATATATTTTTTTATGATTTTTTGGGAAAATAAGCTTGGCCCCACTTTGAATCTCATTGTTTCTCATATATTATTAAACGATTCTTATTAGATTCTAGCCCTAGATTCTATTATTTAGTGTACTATTTGAAAGTCACATATTAGTTAAATTTCTAGAAAAGAGAAAATTGTGGAAAATAATAAGTTGAAATTATTTATTTTATCTTCAGCATAATGAAAGAGAAATGTGTGATTACAATTTTCGCATAATAAATGGTCAATTTACAACTCAAGCATAATCGATATTGTAAGCATGACGATCCTAACACATTAATTAAGATAATGGTGTGCATTGGCCTATTTTCGTGCATATTGGCATCTATTAGCGTGCAAGTTAACAATATTAGAATTTTAAAATTATAATACGAACATTTAAACTTCGAATCAATAAGCATACTCTAATTTCTTCTTTTGGGGAAAAAATGTTGAATGGACCATATGTTAGGGTTTACATTGTGTAATTTACAATCTAATTCTCAATATACTAAGAAGGCATGCAGGCTTGTCACTGTTCATGGACAGTGCATTTCCATTTTTACCCTTTATACTACAAATTTCCAAACTTGCCCCCTGTTTTTCTTCTTTCTCCTTTGTTGTGTATAGTGAGATGGCTGCTTTGCCCTTCTTCATTCTTCAGTGTTTTCTTCACACCTCTTCGATCTCTGTTCGACATACAAAAAAGCTATCAACGAAAGAAACTTCATCTCAGCCACCACCGATCATCAATCCTAGCTATCGTCGATCATCATCTTCACCACGTGAGTCAATTTTATTGTGGAGATGGATTTGTGGGCTGATTTTTAAATTTTGCATTTTTTTTAATAGATTGAGGAAGAAACTGTTGGGTTTGAGAAATTTTGATGCATGCCATTAGTATTTTACATATTTTATTTTGATTTTGTAGACTGCTTTATTGGATTGATGCCTTCTTTCGCATGCTTTGATTTTCTATCTGTTTTTTAGGATTTTCCCGATCTAAATGGTTCTTTTGCCAGCTTTGATTTTGTATCTGTTGTTTAGGTTTTTTCGGCAACTAATTAAATCTGCTATCAGAGAATTGATCCCAGCCACCACTGATCTTCAATCCTATCTACTGTCGATGATTGCCTTCAACTCGTGAGTGAGTTGTATTATGGAGATGGATTTGCATTTTCTTTTGTATTATGGAGATGAATTGTGGGCTGATTTTTAAATTTTTCATTTTCTTTTGTACATATTGAGTAAAAAACTGTTGGTAGTTTACATATTTGATTTTGATTTTATAGATTGTTTCATGTCTTAGGTTTTTTCTGCAACTAAATCACCTCTGTTAGGATTTGATTTATATTTGTTGTTTTTAGGGTTTTCTTGATCTAAAACTCTCTTTTCAAACTTTCAATTTATGCATCACTAGCAAGATATTGTGAAACGTTTAAGGAAAATTTTCTTAATCTTAAAATTTTTCTTAATTATATGATTTTTCTTCATACACGGATTTAAAGGGCATGGACTTGCAAACTGGAAAATTTACTTTCAGACAACTCAGAGAGGCCACAAACGACTTTGACAAAGCCAATAAGATTGGAGAAGGCGGCTTTGATGCAGTTTACAAGGTAGATACTTATCATAACCAATGAACCACCCGCATTAATCAAGGCTTGCAATTTTTGTTTGCTCTTTTTTTTTTCATTTTTAAATTTAGTCATATGTTTCAGTTGATTCCACCCAAGTGGTGTTCTTACCTTTGGAGAGTATACAGAGAAGCTTCTTGATAAATATTACCACCTGAAAACATAAATGCTTGCACATATTTTCCGAAGAAGAACGATTGTTTATATGGTATAGCCATCTTCTTTAACCTTTGAGAATTTCATATGATGTGGGAAGTTTTATCCTTTATGTTATGTTATTGTTATGAATTTGGAAATGATGTTATTTCTTATGTGTTTATGATCATATGGGTTGGAGTTTGGCTTTTCCACACAAAATTTGGTTTTCTCACACATAGATGAACTGAAAATATAATGTAGTCATATGTAGAATATAAAAGCTTGGAGGAAAAGGTTTGCATGAATCTTAGATTATTTTGAATATTAGTTTAGTTCACAACATGCAAAAGCACAGAATATGTTGTTCATTCACTTTTTACATTAATTAGGTTATTAATTAATACGCTGTTCGAATTTGTTATTAATGTATTTCTGAGATTCATCAGTGTAAAATGTTTATTCATATTTGATGTTAAGTTTTCTCCTGGGTTTAAAGCTTCTGGCAATTAATTAGATTGAAAACCAACTTTGAAATTTTTTAGTTCATAAAGTCTTTTTGAGGCTTTTGGACATTTAATCACGTGCGGGTTCAATTGCTGCTCCTCAATCACCCAGACATTCAAATGAAACCAGCAGAAGCAGATACATGAATGTTCACTGCTCACTACCTCATTTTTTTTATTTAATTACTCATATACTTTGTATTGTCAACATTTGAGGTTTTGACCGTTGTCGCTATGTCATGCTCATGCACTACAATCAAACATTATATAACACTAATTAAGTAGCTAGGTCACTTCAGTGAGCATAAAAGTGCCTTCATTATCACATTCTTATTCAACATCCTACTATTGGACAATTTCCATATATACATATCTTAGCAACATATGCTCCAAGGTTGAAGTATTTATTCAAATCTTTCTACTCTCACTCACTCTAGAAATTGAATCAATTTCAGATGTTGTTTATGATGTTTATTAAAATCTTGGTTCATTTGTTGGCCAACTTTTTTGTCCTCTCATTAAATTTTTTCTATTTACATAATTTCTATACAATGTTGGCCTACAATTATTTTCGTTCTCTTTTCAACCTGATTTCGGTAGCATCTTATGCCCTCAATATTTGTATAATCTTGATTGGACAGTTACTGAAACTGTGCTTGCAGTTTGGTTTTTATCTGGACTTTAGTTCCATAGGAAGATTAGCTTCAGTTATGGCCGCAGTTTTTGGGAATTTTTTTGTTCGATGAAACTTAGCATTTACAAATTTTGTTGACAAAAACTGATTGAGTCTTGGTTGTTATTTTAAATGTTGATTTGGATGTTATATGTTGAGATCATCTATGAACTCATAGGGCAGAATTTATGTTAGCTGTTGGCTTTATGTTGCTTAATTGTTATCTTTTAGTGTGTTTCATTTTTGTTTAGAGGCTATTAATTTAAACACTTATTGGCATTATCCAATTCTATGAAACAAATTTGCATTGCCATTGATTTTCTGCTCATTATAAGATAGGTTAATTTCAGATTGCTGATTTGTTTTCCAATTTTGCTAGTAATTTTGTCAATGTTTGAATGGATAGCTTTACAAAATTGATTGGTTTTTGTAAACTGGATGAAGAGTTTGTTGATGTTAGATTTCAGTTCTTAGTTTTTATGTGGCTTTGCAATTAGTTGATGTTAGAGTTTGGTTCTTAGATTTTGGTGCTTTCAGATATATGCAAAAAGCTTTTAAAATTTATAATCTGCATTTTGTTGTCAAGAATCATATTTCGATTTCAGTTTTCTCAATTTATTTTGTGAATGTCATTTTTGATGTTTTTTTTTTTGGCAAGGATTTAAAAAGCCAATCTTGGATGTTGAAAAAACTGCAAGTTATATTATTGTTTAATAAAAGTTAATGGATTATGTGAGTTGTTTCTAAAGTGTTTCTATTGTCTTTTTTGCAACGGTTAGAGAAGATATTGTGGTATTTTGGGATAATATTGAGATACTTTTTTTGTTTTAGTGTGGAGAAAATTTACGCTACCAAATTTTGGATTCGAATTTCATAAAGTTAATGTGCTCAATAAACTTTTTTGGATTAATTTTCATATAATGTGCAGTTCTCTTTTATTAGCTTGTGTCAATTGTAACTCTGTGTCTACACCTTAACTTGATAATTTGAAATGAAGTATTTTTTTTATCATACATCATATGCTACTGAAGTACATGTTTGATTTTGAATTATAGTTGTTTAGAGTTAAGTTATTCTCTATCTCTCCGACTGTGTTTCAATTTAAATAAAGGTGTATACATATAGTAGTTAAATTTGAAATACTGTTTTGTTTTTTCTTCAGGTGGAGTAGATTTGTAGTATTGAGAAAGCTTTTCTTTAGCAATAGGTTAGTTTATTCTTTGCCTCTTCAATATTTTCCATGCATATATCATTTGTGTTTTTTGTTGCATGAATGTTGACTGTTTGTTGATACATTACTTTTTTTTGTCTTTTTGCCAGTTGTATTTGCTGTTTGTTAGTGTTGCTATTTGGATTCCCAATATAACTAGAAAGCCAATAGATGTTGAAATAAGTAATAATAGAGAACATGAGCAAAACTTTGTCTCATCATGTAATTCAGACATTTATAACCCGGCTATTTTCGACACTCTTTACTAATATCCCGTTCCACCTAGAAAAGTTTATAATGTACATATATGGATAATTCTAATTCTGCTTTAACCAGGAAATCATTGTGTTTTGAGCATGTGAGTACATCTGGCTCTTCACATAATTCGTGTGATCATTGTATCTGGTGTAGCAATTTGATTTGTTTCTTTCTCAATTTTGCAGATGGGTTGGAGGAGTCTCAATTGTTTGATTGGTTCTGCAAAATTGCAGGACAACCGAGTCATCTTCTATGCATTTAAGAATGATTTTTACCCTTTCATAATGTTGACACCATATCTGACCAGATCTACTGGGCCGTATACTCAGTCTAGACTCCGTTCAAAGCCCAAAATTACCGTACTTACACAGCCCTAACATTGGGCCCAATGCAGGATGCCACGTGGAAGTCTATCCACCCTCGATCTACGTAACACGTGTCGGCACGTAAATCGAGGAGCGTTTGTCCCACATCGAAATTATGGGAATTGAACATCCTACCTACTCATACATAAGAGGTACACATTTCCCAATAAAGTTAACTAAGATTTACTATTCACAATTGTTCTACTAAACTTACCATTTACTATTTTCTCTTACGAACAAAGTAACTGACTTGACCGTTGGAGAACTTTAGGCTGGCACCACACCGGTGCCCGTACTAACGGAAAACCCGCGATCCACTTAAGTTGATAGATTACGAGGAAGGACACTCGTCATCTGGTGATTGGGCAACAAGTAATCGACAGTTGGAACATTTAACGCTTCAACACATAAGAATGATTTTTACCATTTTTCATTTTAGTTGAGAATTGTCCACACTTAACACACATACCTTATCATCAAAATAATAGTTCACAGTATTAATTGGAGAAGTATTTAACAACTTACTTTTGAAGATACAAGACCAAATTAATCTTTATGTTGTAAAACATTTCTGATAATTCATAATTTCCCTTATTTTACTTCAACAATTTGAAGCAACTCACAGAATCCACGTACATCTATTGGCTTTCTATCATTGTACTTCTTCATTTCCTTTATTTTACTTCATTTCCCTTACTTCTTCAACCTAGTCAACTATTTTCTGATAATTCATAATTTCCCTTATTTTACTTCTTCATTTCAAACTATTTAGAAACAACTCACAGAATCCACGTACATCTATTGGCTTTCTATCATTGTTGCATACCGAGGAATCTCTTGAGAAACCACGTACAAGATGCAACAACCTAATTACTTTGGCTCATTGAACGATGATACTATTTTGGTAATAGCTTTTATCAAGTACAAGATACAAAAAGTCAAGTTTGATTTGAAGTTTGCAACGTCTTATTTTTTTCTTTTCTCTTTATTGCAGGTTCAAATGGTTGATGTATTTTGCAAACCAACCGTGATCATGTTTGCCTTTATCCAATACTTTAATTGAAAGATAATGAAATGTGTGTGTGTGTGTTTTTGGAGGTATCAACTTATCCTTTTTATCGTTCCTTCAACATTTTCAAACATTTCCTAAACATGTTCATTCTTATGTCCATTTAGATTTTTTCTATGTTTGGTGTTTCTAATTCTTCTATGTTGTATGAAATTCGCAGCATCGTCCGTGCAATACTGCTAGTATTACTCTATTGAGGCAAAAAAAAAAAAATTGGAGCTCAATTTTGCATCGTTGTTGTCTGTCCTGTGTATACCATGTCAGATCAGCAAGATACACGGAAGATGTGGGGGCTTGCCTCCTTGTTCCCTTTTACATATATATGCCATGATGATCATGGGCTGTTTATCTCTACTTGGATATTTCCTTTTGTATTCCTTTTGTAACTGTATTTTATTTAAAAGATGTAATCTTAGAACTCGATTATATTAAGTATATCATCCCTGGGAACTTTGCTTTCAGGTTAGGCTGTGTAGGCTGTGTCTGAGTCTGAGTCCTTTTCACTTAGTATAAAAAGAATCCATTTTTTTAATGTAGCTAGCATAAGAAAGACATTTAGATCTCATTTGGTAACCATTTATTTTTTCTTTTCAACTTTCACTTATAGCATCTTGAAAGTCAACCTACAAAAAAAAATTGATTTTTAAACTTTAATTTTTATTTCGATATATTTTCTTCAGATTTGGTAGTTGATAACTAAGGCGACACTATAAAATCTCGCGATGTACATATCCTTGTGACTAATGTGGAATATGTTACATGAGACTTCACTATTTGGCCCAAAAGCCCATGGGCTTATGGAAGCTCGATAAGCCCGATGAACAAAAGCTCAGTCCGACCAACTATGCGTCGTGGGCCGATCCGAGAGTTAGCGGACTAGGCTTGGGCTTATGTTGTTCAAACCCAATAGGCCCGATAGACTCGAGCTCGATAAAGCCCGGTAAGCCCAACCCGACCCGTTCATAATAAATCCGACTCATAAGCCCAAAAATATAAAATACTTATTATTTAAAAATTAATACTCAACATATTCTTAATACTAAAATTTTAACTCAAACTCAAATTTCAGCTCCAAACTCACCTAATTTATTTTAAAAAGCCCAATACCCAATACTCAATACAAACCATAACCACTCATCCACCTACTTAATAGGCCCAACGTTTTTGCACTCCTGAGTATTTTATTTTAACGAGACCATGTTTTTGCACCCTTGAGTATTTTTTTTCATTATTAATATTTTTTTTTTCATGTATATATTTTTTTTGTAACTATTTGAGACATAATTTATTGCAAAAATCCACGTAAGCCCGATCCAAGTGGGCTTAATAGGCCCGATCTGAAAAGTCTGATATAAACCCGGCCTGATAAAAGCCTGTGAGCTCTTTTTTATGTCATTAAGCCAACCCAGCCCGGCCCACAAATTTAAAAATTATTTAATAAGCCCGGCCCAACCTAATGTCGAGGGCTACATGAGGTGGAGTATGAGAATTATAAATTTCATACAAAAAACTAGTAACATATATATATATATATATATATGAACAAGTCTAATTCCACTTTTGATAATTATTGGAGAATGTATATATATATATATATATGTATACCTCTAAGTGAAAATATATATTTTTTATTTTTATATTCAAAATACATTAATTTAATAAATTATTATATCTAATTAATTTTCTCAAAAAACTCTAATTAATTTCATTTTATGTCAAATTCACTCTGAAAACACATTCATTTTATATATAAAATATATTGAATTTGATGAGTTATTATTCCTGCCCAAAATTTTTTGCTTGTTTTAAAAACTGAGATGCCCCGAGGCAACCCTAACTGGACCTTCGTGTGGAATCTTTTTTCTGCGGAGTGAGGGAGGCAAACTGTTCGTGGGATCTCATTTGCTTCAATGCGGATGGAGACGCTGGATGGGCCGAGCCTGATGGGCCTTAAGTCACCGTCGATCCCTAGATGGGCCAACCATGAAGAAAATGAGTCTTTCAACTTAGGTGCAAACGTGCCACCAGTAGAGAAACTGCTACTGTACAGTATAATTGGGTTCCGTTTTTTGGCCCGAAAACTTTCTGTCTAATAAATGCGATTGTGAGGCAAGCAGATAAGAAATCTCTGTGCTGTTCTTTTCTATGCTTTTTCCAAAAACTTAAAATATTTTATTTCCAACGATGCTCAAATCAGAAGTTATTCTGCCATGATATTCAAATCTAGCAACGTTGTTATTTCAGCAGTTAAATGGGAGATGGTTTCAGGTCCCCTTAAGTTATGATCAAAGTATTCAGACCAATGCACATATATGGTGTCCCGACTTGGTGAGTTGCCACATTTGGATGGCATATTTCGAGCACCAATCACTACTTAAGAAAATATGGTTGTATTGAAATGCAAATAGAAGTACAAGTATAGGAATGTAAAAACACTGGAATTGAATAACAACTGAAATTACAAGTGCAGAAAACAGTACATTATTTTCTTAACATTTCAAGCCAGTAAGAAGCGGGAAATTCGTAAGATCCTCGACTGAGATGAGTAGCAGTTGGAAATTATGTCATAAGATCGAACATGGATGTTTGAATTCCTCGATGATTTTCCGTATGTCGGTAGTTAGGATGGCTATCAATAAGACGGTGGCCAGAGACTGTCCATGAACCAAAAGTCGGAATGATTGTCTGTGAACCAGTGTTCAGAACGATTGTTCGTATGTCGGTAGTCGGGATGACTATATGTGTGATAGGTCGTCAGAGACTGTCCGTGAGCCGGTAGTCGGAATGACTATCCGTGAGCTAGTAGTCGATAATATCAACCCTTATGATACTGAGTGACAGAATCCGACTCGGAAACGCAACATAAACCATACCCAGGTTCTGTTCTCGTTTGACAGAACCATCGAAACCTTATCAGACAAGGGATACATGTACAACTAGCTAGCTCATGCCTCCGCCTCTCGAGTAGCCTTGATCCTCGTGCAACGACCCTGGAGGGTTTCAAACTAAGAAAACTGTGTGAGTGAACCTAGAAAAAATAGCTTAAAGCATAATTTCGAAAACAAAATTGTAAAATACAATCTTTACCTTATGTTTTAGAAAAACTATGCATGCATAATATAAATGATGAAAATTCAATAAATAGACATTAAAACACGAAACCTCGAATTTCGTGAAATAACAAGAAATCCAGTAAATTGTAAAACATAAACCAAAGCAGCCATGAAACTACCGAGCCATAAAATCATACCCAAATTGTCAGGAACGGTACCAAATCCCCCGGGATTAACGTGGGACCCACCTGATCCCGTCTGACACGAAGTGTCAGACCAGGGAAAATTTGTCTCTAGCCCTCACCGGGGCTTCTAGAGTGCGCCAGGATCGTAGGAGGAGGGGAGTGATGTCTCGTCTCTGCTACAGCCTGCATCCGCGATCAACCTGAATGGCATTAAAACATCAAAAGTCGTGAGTGGACAAAATAATATTTTATTAAAAAAAACATTTTCGCATAAAGACATTTATGCCCTTCATAAAATCAAACACATGCATTCAAAAACCATTTATCAAAACTTTTATAAAACCATTTGTCAATATTCTCAAAACCTTTCAAGGGTTCATGCCCAGCCCCATAAACCGTCATGACCCAAAAATCCAAGTGGGTCCCCGACCCGAAAGCACAACTTCTAAAACCATGAAACAATACATGTGGGAACTCAGCCCAAATCAACGTACGTTGGTCTCAGTCCAAACCCGTTCTTAGTGACATACAAAGCATATATACGGGATCTCCGCCCCCAAACCATTTCTAAAACATGGAATACGGGGTCTCCGCCCCAAATCACTTTCTAAATCATAAAACACGGGGTCTCCGCCCCCAAATCACTTTTCTGTAGATCTCATACGTACTCGTACGTATAACCCATCCTAGGCACTTCCGGAGAAGATACCAACTCGGGGCACACAGCCCCTAGGGAACACATCCCCGATAATGTCACGATATCAAATCTATACTAGTGTGCACACTACTCAGGGTCTCACTCCGAGTCTTCTCCCAGGAATTCTCTATCTGGGAGGCTCAATCTCTGGATCTAGTCCACACAACTCTCCGGAATCTGGTCCGGGACCACAACACAATAAGTAACCCCTACTCCTAGAACGGGATCCCTATGGGGATACCCACTCTGGTCTGTGGATCGTGACTCTCCATGTCGACGTCTGGAGGAGACCATATAAACATATGGAGGGTTCATTCATTTTCAAATACTTTCTTTCTTTCTCAAAACATTTCTCAACTGGGTCTCATACCCGAGTCATTTCAACATGATTCCTCGAATCCGATTCAAATCAGTTTCACAGGCCTTGGACTAAATCCTCAGTTCAATAGGGTCTCATGCCCGAATTCTCATTTCACAAACTGAACTGGGACTCAAGCCCGATGTTACAATCAACAGGGCCTCAAGCCCGATACCACGACTAACTGGGCCTCAAGCCCGAACCGCAAAGCAACGGGGCCTCAAGCCCGATTTCACAACCAATAAGGCCTCGAGCCCGATACTACAGTCAAATGGGCCTCTAGCCCGATATTACAACCAAATGAGCCTCAAGCCCGGATCATAAATCAACGGGACCCTCGGTCCGATCGTATAACTCAAATGGACCCTCGGTCAGATTTCTCGTCAAATCAAATGGACTCCAAGTCTGAGAGTTCGTAAATCAAATGGGTCTCGTGCCCAAGTTCATATTTCAAATCCAAAATCCATTTATTAAACCCTCGTTGAAAACCTAGCATGTATAAGCATCGTATAAAACCGTAAATATCGAAATACGTGTAAATATGTAAATCCTAGGCTACCACAAACAAATGCACTCATGGCATCACAAAATATATTCTAAAACAATTATAAAACATTTATGCATGCATCAATTTCGAAAGAAGGGTCCACTCACAGACAGTCCGAAGCCGCGCCTCGATACACGTGCCATACTCTTCTCCCTGGTCAATCGTCGCCTCCGGCATTCCCGAACCTATCCAAATTAATTTAGAGGGTTACTAATAGCCTCATTAACCTCCCATTGAAGTCCCATAATTTTTCGATTTTCTAAATATTTTTAAACGCGAACCTAAACCTTCGGACGTCCTGAACTATATCGAAACGATGTCCGATTAACACGAAACCAGTCCCAAAATGTTCGTTACATCGAATAGATGATTTCACATGTTGGAACCACCCCCAAAAACCCCCTCACGTGCCCGCACGCGCCCCTAGAGGTGGCCTGCGCGTGGGCCTCATGCGCCGGCTACATTTGTCTCATTCCTTCGATCGAACTAGGTCCAGCCGGTTCTCTAGTTTCCTGGACTGGCGTGACCAGTCCGGCCTGGTTCCTCCTTCAATTTTCGTCCGTTTCAGTCCAAATAAATCCTAAAATTCCTCTTTTTAAGTTTCCTAACCAATCCAATCCTTAAAACTAATCAACAACACCTAAAACCCAAGGTTCCAAATTGAACTTCACGGTTCAAGTTTTTCCCAGCCACCCTCACGGTTGCTCAGCCCAAACCACCACCCAAAACCTCTTTAATACCTTCCTAACAACCTAAAAACCATTTCCTAATCATCCAAAACATCCCATAATGATAAAATCGAAAATACATGGGTTTTGGGCCTAACCGGGTAACATGTTTGGGTTCAAGGCCGCCGTCCACGGCGGCGTGGCTTCCAGCCAGCCACCAGCATCCTTCCTTCATTCTCTCAGCCTCTGGGCTTCACGGGCAAGATCAACTGGGTTCAGGTTTGGATTTAGGGAGGGAGAATGGATCGGTTTGGTGTTTGGGTGGAAGGAAAATGAATGATCGATGAAGGGAAGGGTGAGATGCATGAATATGTTTGGCTGGGCAATGGATGGGTGACACTTGTCACTCATCCATTGGCTGTCTCAAAATCTGGGCCCACTAAAGAGAAAACTCACGCCGTCTCGTAAAACGTGCAATAGTTCCCTCAAACTTCCGTAAATCGTAACTTCACCGTCAAACGTCTGAATTCGACGTGTCGTCTATCTACAGATTCGTATCGTCTCGATCTACGTAACGGTCTTCGATCCTCGGCCATCGGACCTCCTGGGTCAAAAGTCAACTTTTGGCCCAAATTACCAAAATGCCCTTGAACTTCCGAATGTCATAACTTCTTCCTCGGACCTCGGAATCGAGCGTGCCACCTGTCTATGAACTCGTGACGTCACGAAATACATCACAGTCATTGGCCAAAGTCCATTTGACCGCCTGAATGAAAAGTCAACGATTTACCCATTGTAGGGGCAAAATCGTCATTTCGCCCAAACGTCCGCTAATCCTCGTCTAATCTCCGATTAGTCTTTGATTAGCGAGGCTAATCCATCATTAATTCGTAATTAATCCCATTAATTCGGGAAGGGTCGTCACAAACTTCCCCCCTTAAGGAATTTCGTCCTCGAAATTCAAATCGACCCGATTCCACAACTAAACTGTGGAATCCAACCTTATTCCTCGAAACGGATCATTGCACCCACACGAGAATACTCGTGTAGCAGTACACGTCCAACACACATACCATACTCATTGTTATCGTCCACGGTACATACCGTCATCCGAGCCTCCAAAGTTCCAATTCACTTTCGAGAACTACACGTCTGCTCGTATGTCTCACTCGAGACATCATGTCGACACTCGTCGATCACGCCTGTCACTCACTTGATATCTCACCCATACCAATCTGACATAAAAACGGTTTTTCAGTCTGACACTCTGACACGTTCCATCCCGCAGTCGTCAGGCTGAAAACGCATCCTCACTAAGGGCTAACACATCTAAGCTGGCATCCTGCTCAGCATCTGATCGTACAACATGCTATAAATCCTGCCATCACAATGGCACGAATCCCATCTCATAGGTCATCCTCAAACCTATGCCCATACTGACTCTACGTAGAGTCCCATCAATCCACGTCAATTCGAACACATCGGATACCTATCAATCCGTTACCATCAAAGGTCAAGACCATCGTGACCAGCCGACAACTCCCAGCTCAACTGCGCATCTCTGCTCTACTCTGATCACGACTCGCTCTCGAGTCCTCGAACCGTATCTCGCATCACTCAGCGATACCACTTGTCATTTTGACTCACCTCGAGTCTCCAAACTCACTATCGGATCAAATACGATCGTCACTTAGTCCATCTAGGACTCTATCCAAACTACAACATACTCAAACTCTCTGGCACTCTCAACCCGACATATCGATTAATCACGGTCAATCCCATCGTCCAACGTGCACAACACACTGATGCACCCACCTCACATCAACATCGGGGCTGTCACCCGACCTACTCAAGGACTGCACTCTGGCAACGTCCAACCATAAACTACTATCCGTATTCCAATCATGGTCCGGACCCCAACTGTTTGTCACCAAGCGAACATCAGTCCAACACCTCGGACACTCATTCGTCACATCTCATGACGCTAAACACCATCTACTCGTCAAGTCAAAAAAGATTGACCCACAGCCTAGGTGTTCGGTTCTTACACCCTCTCAAACTCCTAGCTGTCATATCACTCCCCGACGTCCCACCTAGGAACGAAACCCAAGAAATCCAAGGTGATGAGATTGATGTCATCGTCGAAAGGACTTTGATGTCATCATCTCGATTACAACCTCTCTTGATTTCGAAGTACTAATTACGTTGGAATCACGTTTCTTATCCAATCACTGAGCTCACTCAAAACACGAACATTTCTTGTAGCCTACAGGCAACGATTTCCAAGTCCCCAACTCAGGAGGTATGGTCAACCGTGGTCAACCAAAACCAATCCGCATTTGACTCTCAAGTCCTCAGCTCATCTGGACACCATCCAGGCGTCCGTGACTACCATTATGTAGGTTCACTCATTCCAAAAGGAATTCACACGACTAAAGGTTAAATCTTGTACACTATTTACGGATGTGCATAAACGACCTCTATCACGCACATTTCGTACCTTTAATCATCATGATCCAACACTGACTCACAGAATTGGTCGGAACCCACTAACATCAGTCGGTAGGCTAAGCAGATCGCAATATCTGTCGTGATCTGAAGCCAAAACTCTGCATACTAACAAATCCGACAAACCAACCTATACGTCATAAGACGTCACTTACGTCATCTATTCGTATCTGGATCTCACAATTCACTTCAATACTTCTGAGTACACCCTCTCGACTCAATCTCGTAGCACTGGGGGAACTAGTCTCCATTACTGGGGAAACTGATCTCCGTCACAGGGGAAACTGGTCTCCATCACTGAGGAAACTAGTCTCCAACACTAGGAAACTGGTCTCCATCACTGAGGAAACTGATGTCCATCACTGGGGAAACTGGTCTCCATACCAAGTACTCCCGTACCTCGCACTGAGCCACTCGGGATCCTCTCTGTTCTACTCTTAAAAGCCAACTTCACAAGCGTGGCAAATATGCCAACACCCAACGTCAACATTTCATTCTGTGATCGGACTCAGCCGTCACCGAGTCGAATCCAGAATCAATGCTCGTACTGTGCGTCACTCACGCACCTCGTATCATCGTCATGACTCACGAATCTTATCGTCACAATCGTCACGGGAACCCGAGTCTATCCAACTCGATAAGACTCGATTACGTCCATCGATAGCAGCGTCTGCCACAACCTCGTGCAGACCAAACTCACGAACACTCTGCTATCGAGACCCCATAACCATGCGGTAGTCGACCGCCAGTACCAATCACTCCACACACAACATCCACTGATCGGTCCACCTCTAGATCCGATCACAAGTACCACACTCCTGGTAACTTATCCAATCAACCGCCTACTAGGGTTATCACAAACCCGGCTGTCCCCTGCAGCCCTACCATCCTGACCGATCCCTCGATCTCGACTCTGAAGAGTCTTCATACTCCAATACTGGTACCCAACCAGCCAATAACTATACTCTGAGGATCTCGTCCTCTCGTAACTCTACGGCTCTCAGTCGCTGGCCTCCATAAGAACTAGTCGTACTCCGGGTCCAATACTGCACACGCGCTATGTGCGCAAATGCATCATATCGTGTCACACCACATCTACTCTGGTATCTCCTGCCAGTCGACATCCCACCGGGATTCGACACATCGAAACATGGCAACACATACCAAATAGAATCACACGTTCCTATTCCTAACTGTGGTAAGTGTAGTACTACAGGGTCATCGTAAACCAGGCGACCCTCACCTTTGACCACACTGGTATGACTCCGTACATCCTCTATCCGATACGACCACTGTCGAGCGGTCACGACTCTCAAGTCGTCATACTGTGTCTACTGGTAAGCACAGTCCTATCCACGGGTAACACCATGGCTCTAAGCCGTTAGATTCCCATGAATATTGATCCTCCTCGGGATCCATGTCCTCAAACACGTGGCATTGCATGCCAATCGAACCGAATCCTACCGAAACCTCGTACTAATGCCCTAACTACAAGGTTGATGATGGGCTGTTACAACCTCAGAGACATCACATCCTCGACCTGCGCGTACTCCACGCTCTGATACCAACTGGTATCAGAGTACCATGGGTATCATCTGAGCCACCCTACTCTGATACCAACTTTTCAGGACCGGTCCAAAATCCCCCGGGATTAACGTGGGACCCGCCTAATCCCGTCTGACACGAAGTGTCAGACTAGGGAAAATTCCATCTCTAGCCCTCGCCGGGGCTTTTAGAGTGCGCCAGGATCGTAGGAGGAGGGGAGTGATGTCTCGTCTCTGCTACAGCCCGCATCCGCGATCAACCTGAAGGGTATTAAAACATCAAAAGTCGTGAGTGGACAAAATAATATTTTATTAAAAAAAACATTTTCGTATAAAGACATTTGTGCCCTTCATAAAATCATACGCATGCATTCAAAAACCATTTATCAAAACTTTTATAAAACCATTTGTCAATATTCTCAAAACCTTTCAAGGGTTCATGCCCAACCCATACACCGTCATGACACATAAATCCAAGTGGGTCCCCGACCCGAAAGCACAACTTCTAAAACCATGAAACAATACATGTGGGAACTCAGCCCAAATCAAAGTACGTGGGTCTCAGTCCAAAACCGTTCTCAGTGAAATACAAAGCATAGAATACGGGATCTCCGTCCCAAACCATTTCTAAAACATTGAATACGGGGTCTCCGCCCCAAATCACTTTCTAAATCATAAAACACGGGGTCTCCGCACCCAAATCACTTTTCTGTAGATCTCATACGTACTCGTACGTATAACCCATCCTAGGCACTTCCGGAGAAGATGCCAACTCGGGGCACACAGCCCCTAGGGAACACATCCCCGATAATGTCACGATATCAAATCTATACTAGTGTGCACACTATTCGGGGTCTTACTCCGAGTCTTCTCCCAGGAATTCTCCATTCGGGTGGCTCAATCTCTGGATCTAGTCCGAGCTCTCTCTCTGGATCTAGTCCACACAACTCTCCGGAATCTGGTCCGGGACCACAACATAATAAGTAACCCCACTCCTAGAATGGGATCCCTATGGGGATACCCACTCTGGTCTGTGGATCGTGACTCTACAGGTCGACGTCTGGAGGAGACCATATAAACATATGGAGGGTTCATTCATTTTCAAATACTTTCTTTCTTTCTCAAAACATTTCTCAACTGGGTCTCATACCCGAGTCATTTCAACAGGATTCCTCGAATCCGATTCAAATCAGTTTCACAGGCCTTGACCTAAATCCTCAGTTCAATAGGGTCTCATGTCCTAATTCTCATTTCACAAACTGAACTAGGACTCAAGCCTGATGTTACAATCAACAGGGTCTCAAGCCCGATACCACGACTAACTGGGGCCTCAAGCCCGAACCGTAAAGCAACGGGGCCTCAAGCCCGATTTCACAACCAATAGGGCCTCGAGCCCGATACTACAGTCAAATGGGCCTCCAGCCCGATATTACAACCAAATGAACCTCAAGCCCGGATCATAAATCAACGGGACCCTCGGTCCGATCGTATAACTCAAATGGACCCTCGGTCTGATTTCTTGTCAAATCAAATGGACTCCAAGTCCAAGAGTTTGTAAATCAAATGGGTCTCGTGCCCAAGTTCATATTTCCAATTCCAAAATCCATTTATTAAACCCTCGTTGAAAACCTAGCACGTATAAGAATCGTATAAAACCGTAAATATCGAAATACATGCAAATACGTAAATCCTAGGCTACCACAAACAAATGCACTCATGGAATCATAAAATATATTCTAAAACAATTATAAAACATTTATGCATGCATCAATTTCGAAAGAAGGGTCCACTCACAGACCGTCCGAAGTCGCGCCTCGATACGCGTGCCATAATTGTCACCCGGGTCAATCGTCGCCTCCGGGATTCCCAAACTTGTCCAAATTAATTTAGAGGGTTACTAATAGCCTCATTAACCTCTCATTGAAGTCCCATAATTTTCCAATTTTCTAACTATTTTTAAAAGGGAACCTAAACCTTTGGACGTCCCGAACTATATCGAAACGATGTCCGATTGACACGAAACTAGTCCCAAAATGTTCGTTACATCGAATAGATGATTTCACATGTTGGAACCACCCCCGAAAACCCCCTTCATGCACCCTGCACGTTCCCCTAAAGGTGGCCTGTGCGTGGGCCTCACGCTCCGACTACAGTTGTCTCCTTCCTTCGATCGAACCGGGTCCGACCGGTTCTCTAGTTTCCTGGACCGGCGTGACCAGTCCGGCCTGGTTCCTCCCTCAATTTTCATCCGTTTCAGTCCAAATCAATCCTAAAATTCCTCTTTTTAGGTTTCCTAACCAATCCAATCCTTAAAACTAATCAACAACACCTAAAACCCAAGGTTCCAAATTGAACTTCACAGTTCAAGTTTTTCCCAGCCACCCTCACGGTTGCTCAGCCCAAACCACCACCCAAAACCTCTTTAATACCTTCATAACAACCTAAAAACCGTTTCCTAATCATCCAAAACAGCCCATAATGATAAAATCGAAAATACATGGGTTTTGGGCCTAATTGGGTAACATGTTCGGGTTCAAGGCCGCCGTCCGCGGCGGCATGGCTTCTAGCCAGCCACCAGCATCCTTCCTTTATTCCCTCAGCCTCTGGGCTTCACGGGCAAGATCAACTAGGTTCAGGTTTGGATTTGGGGAGGGAGAATGGATCGGTTTGGTGTTTGGGTGGAAGGAAAATGAATTATCGATGTGGGGAATGGTGAGATGCATGAATATGTTTGGCTGGGGCAATGGATGGGTGACACTTATCACTCATCCATTGGCTGTCTAAAAAGATAGGCCCACCAAAGACAAAACTCACGCCGTCTCGTAAAACGTGCAATAGTTCCCTCGAACTTCCGTGAACCGTAACTTCGCCGTCGAACGTCCGAATTCCACGTGCTGCCTATCTACGGATTCGTATCATCCCGATCTACTGGGTCAAAAGTCAACTTTTGGCCCAAATTACCAAAATGCCCTTGAACTTCCGAATGTCATAACTTCTTTCTCGGACGTCGGAATCGAGCGTGCCACCTGTCTATGAACTCGTGACGTCACGAACTACGTCACAGTCATCGGGAAAAGTCCATTTGACCTCTTGAATGAAAAAGTCAACGATTTGCCCATTCTAGGGGTAAAATCGTCATTTCGCCCGAACGTCCGCTAATCCTCGTCTAATCTCCAATTAGTCTTCGATTAGCGAGGCTAATCCGTCATTAATTCTTAATTAATTCTGTTAATTCGGGACGGGTCGTCACACAAATACCATAACCATAATCATATACAGCCAACCCAACCTCGATGTTTGTAACCCAAGTCATCATATCATATCACCTATGCACTAATGGTAAGCTGAGCACTTGGGGAAATGAGTTTTACCTCGACGTTTGAGTAGGGACCGACCTAAGAAAAGGAGTTTTATCTCGACGTTTGTAAGTCGTCCCTAGTCTTAGGAAAATGAGTTTTATCTCGACTTCTAAGACTACTCATCATGACAACGGTCTCGGGAAAAAAGAGTTTTACTCGACGTTTGAGACTATCCAACCAAATCGGCATTCTATGGAGGGTTATCCACAACACAATCACATCATATATATATATATATATCCATAATTCCATCTCAAATACCAAGGGAAGACATTCTCACATCAATTCCAAAATCAAGTTCAAAGTCCAAAATATCCAATATGTAAAATATACGAATTTCTCGTAAAATGTGCATTAACCAATTTCCGTAAAATCATCCAGAAATGATTATTATCGGAAAACACACTTTATGATACACATAAAACATTCCAATCAAAACGTTGATTCAAACCCCTGGGCATAACCCCAAAACACACTCAAACACCAACCTCGTAATACGCATCGTTAAAACAATAATTAAATCTTCATAAAATTACTGTGACTCCCAATCAACCAAATGTCATCACAAACATGTAAAAAAAGTCATAACATCAACTCCAAAATGCAATATAAGATCAAAATATGAACTATGCGCATTTCTCGAAAACGTGCAAATAAAAAATAATGAAATATTCTTAAATTCACCAAAATTCATATAAAATTCCAATAATTCAACCACCATTAAAATCACATGGAAAACCATTTAAAACAATTAAATATGCATGCATAATAGATTTAAGAAGGAAATGGTCCACTCACACATACCGTACATATAACTGAACCATATTGCATGTTTTTCTGTAAAATCCGTGAAGACCAATTCCCGCCATAAATCAGAGCTTAAGGTAACTAATCATCACAAATAGTCATATATTTAATCCCATAATTTTTCAGGATTTTTAATGAATTAAAATAATTCTTAAATCTTCGGATAGTCGAAACTTTCTTGAGACGATGTCAAATCGCCTCGAAAATTGTACTGTAGGATCGAGAACTAGAACTTTTGTGTTGAACATAATCCAAGAAGGATCACCATGCGCCCTCACGTGCCTTGGACTTCCCTTGCATGTGAAGCCACGCGCTTTACTGTTCATTGTCTTCAACATTGAGAAAACCCGGTTTCCTGCAAACCGGGTCGCCCGACCCGGCGCCCATGGCCTGGGTAGAAAACCCTCATTTCTCGATCATTTTTTATGTTCTAAGCGTCGATTCGACTCGTCTTGAACCTCGAAACAAGTCTATAATGTCAAAACGAACTAAAACTTAATTTAGAAGCATCAAAATATCAAAGCTTTTGTAAATTGCATTCAAACTATAGTTTATATTTCATATATATTTTCAATTTCATCTAAAATTTTATTTAAAACTGTCTGTAAATCTATGTTTACTTATTAAGAGAGACTTCAAATTCATATTTCCCCAACAATAAAAACCATTCATGTTAAGGATATATATAGAGAGAGAGAGAGAGCATAATGTTCATATATAATTTGAACAGCCCTTAATATATAAATGATAAATGTATGAAATGATACAACCTAGTGTTCATTTATAAATTGTTGTTAGAAAATGAAAATTTTATGCTAGAAGAAATGAAAATAAATTAAGGATATCTAAGTCACATGACAAATGAAAAAAGAAATATGCAAGTAATATCCCATTTTAGGTTTTTAAAAAAAAACAATGAAACATCTTATTTGCGCGAATGATGCTTCAAGTATTTTTGGTATCAAAATGCTTTTAATGAATGAGAAATTAAGATGAGTGAGATACAGAACACAACAAAAAATATTTTGATAAAAAAAAGGAAATTTTAAAGTATATTAAAAATTTAGAATTACTTCAAATAATTAGGAAAATGAATTTACAGATTAGAGGAGAGTGTTGAGATTTAATCCCTTTCATCACATCAATCAATTGATGGAACTAAACTTAAGCCGGGACGATGATAAGTAAAATAAGAACACACAAGAATTTACTCATTTTCCTACATCCACGAAGTGTTTCCACCTTCACTATAATATGAGAAAATTACAAGTACATGCAAGAGTCTTATACACAAACTCAAGTCACCCTTTGTACACCCTTTCTCAACCCCATGGAAATTTCACTCTCTCTCAAAAGATATACCCACTCTTGAAAAATTATAATTTATTTCATTTTCTATTTTCTTTTATCTATCACCTCGCATTTGTTCTTTATTTTATTCATTTTTCTTTTACTCCAAATAAAAAAGGGACGTTCTATCCAACAATCACCCCCTAATGACTTAGATAGAGGTCTTAACACCTTGACTTCAAATCTTGAAGTCAATCTCAACTTGAGGCATCATTTGCAAATACCATAAATGCTTCCATTAGCCTCATTCTTGTACGAGCTACACATAGCCAAACTACATTTTTAGTTATTACTCCCCATGATTCGTAACGACCAATATTTACGAGTAGCTGCTCTAAATCGGCAATTACTTGTCGCATTTGAAGGAAGCCCTTAATATGACCCCTTCCCCAGCAAGATTTTCTTCCTTACCATTGTTTGAATCGTGGAAACATGCGAATGGAGCCTTTGCTATGCCCGCAACTAAGACTTGTCTCAAGAACCTGTTTTCTTGTGCATACTGTTTCCTAAAAGCCATAGAGGTCTGGCTTATAGCACTCCCAACCAGAAAATATAAACCACCACATTCTTCTCCCTTCATTAGGACCTTACAACCACATGCGATTTTCATGACTCCCCTTGCAATAGACCACTTGCAACCATTGGAGTCTAATTGGCTCAAAGATATTATTCTTTGTACCTCCGGGACGTATTTCATACCACCAAAAGTGAACACCACTCCATTAAACATCTTAATTTTCACCGTTCTTATACCCAAAATTTCACACTTAGACTCACTGGGTAAGAACAATGACCTACCCCTTCTTACTTGGAACAAATCAAAATATTCCTCCTTGGAGAAAATATGATGAGTCGAACCACTTTGAAAAGGTATGCTCGTTGCACAGACTTTGAGAACAACTTCGCCAATATACATAGAATTTTTTGCTACCCTTGTATGGAGCTTTCCTTATTGCCATCCTTCTTATTCCAAGTCAGACCATCCCATTTAATGTACCCTCATTCCTTACATTTGTAGCACTAGCTGCTTTCCTTTTCCATTGCCATGGGATCTAGACCTATTATTACTAGGTCCATTTGCAAATTGTCTTCCCCTACGATTCAAGTCATGAGCATCCAAGGATGAATCATAGTTGTCTTCAACGTATTTCCTCTTTTCATGTGATAAAAATGTTGTCTCGACCTCCTCCACCTTCAGTGTATCCTACCATATAACATTGTGGTAACAGTATTCTCATATGAATCAGGGAGTGAGGTAAGAAGTAGTAAGACATGATTTTTTTCCTCAATTTTTACATCAACTCTTATTAGTTGATCCAATAAACATTTGAACACATTAAAGTGCTCCATGAGATTCTTACCCTCTTACATCTTCAACTTATATAAATCCCGCTTCAGATTCAATTTTGTGGCCAAACATTTTCCGAGATAAAGTTTCTCTGACTTCTCCAAGGTGACGAATCCTTATCGCTAATATTGTTGATAATATTATCATCAATAAAGGGCCGGATTGTTCTAACACACTTCGACTCTATATCTTCTGACTTATCATTCGTCATCTCGTCTGGCAACATATCATTTCCCTTCAACGCTTTAGCCATGCCTTGTTGAACAAGGATGTCCTTTACTCTTCTTTTCCAAAGAGTAAAACTTCATCTTCCATCAAATTGCTCCACCTTAAAATTTGAAGCAACACTCCCCTCCAAGACAGAAAAAAAAAATGATCGTAAAATCACCACAATCAATGAACAAACATTATGATAACCGAACCATAGCTCTGATACCAGTTGTTGGATTTAATCCCCTTCATCGTGTCAATCAATTGATGAAACTGAAATTAAGTCGGGAGGATTATAAGTAAAATAAGAACACACAAGATTTACGTAATTCATTCATTTGTCTACATCCACAGAGTGTTTCTACCATCACTATAATATGAGAAAATTACAAGTACAAAAATAACATGCTCAATATTCTTATACACAAACCCAAGTCACCCTCTGTACACTCCATCTCAACCCCGTGAAGTTCTCACTCTCTCTCAAGAAATATACCCAGTCTTGAAGAATTCCTTGATGAATCTCCCTTTATTTTCTTTTGTAGAAAACCCTTTGACATGATGGAGAATGAAGGAACTCCAACTTTTTTAAGCTGCTAGAAGCTAAGCAAATAAAAAGCATCCAACCTTTTTGTTTTACTTCTCTTTCTATTTTATATTTTCTCTTATCGATCATCTCTCATCCGTTCTTTATTTCATTTTCTATTTATTTTTCTTTTACTCCAAATGAGGAGGGTCGATCCATTTAACAAAGATGACTCAACTCAGCTTTTAACCTATGAACTAGTAGGGGCTCGCTGGACATCATATTAAATTATAGTTAATTAAATTAATGTTGCATCACATTTTCTTGCTTAATTATTGTCTACTAAATTGGTAGAGCGGTTATGGGTTTTAGTGTGACGACCCGTCCCGAATTATCGGGATTAATTAAGATTAATGACGGATTAGAGAGGCTAATCGGGAATTAGCTGAGGATTAACAGACGTTCATGGCGAAATTACGATTTGCCCTTGAACGAGGGTACAAAGTTAACTTTTGACCAAGGATGTCCGATGTCCGAGGTGTAATGACCCGTCCCAAATTTCAGGATTAGATTAGTGACTAATCACGATTAGTGAGGCCAATCCGTGATTAGTTGGGCGAAATCGGACGAACGATGCAAAATGACCGTTTTGCCCCTAGTCGTGAGTAAAACGTTGACTTTTCAATCTGGTGGTCAAATGGACTTTGACCCATTACCGTGACGTAGTTTGGGACGTCACGAGTTCATAGAAAGGTGGCACGTTCAATTCCGATGTTCGAGGAAAAAGTTATGACATTCGGAAGTTAATAGGCATTTTGGTAATTTTGGTAAAAGGGGCAAGTGTTGACTTGTGAACCGGGAGGTCCAATGGCCGAGGGCCAAGGACCGTTACGTAGATCGGGACGATACGAATCCATAGACAGGTGGCATGTCGAATTCGGACGTTCGACGGTGAAGTTACGGTTCACGGAGGTTCAAGGGAACTATTGCACGTTTTACAAGACGGACCACTTTTGGATTCTAGGCCCTAGATATTTAATCCCTGTCCAATGGATGAGTGACAAGTATCATCCATTCACTGGCCCTTAATTCCTATTCATGCATCTCCCCATTGCATCGATCATTCATTCCTTCCTCACCAAAACTCAAACCCAATGTCATTTCCCTTTGAATCCAAAACAAACCCAACCTTTCCCATTCGGCCATGACTAAGGACAGAGAGAGAGTGAGGATGTTGGGATGATGGTGGCCGGCCAAACTGCAGCCGCCGTGGACGGCGGTGGAGAAAACCCGAACGAGGTATCGGTTAAAACCATTTTAATTCATTTTTCGATTTCGGTTGTTATGGGCCTGTTTGGACGTTTGGTTTGAGTTATTTAGGTTGTTAAGGAGTTTTTAGGAAGGTTTTGGGAGTGGTGTGACGTCGAGGATCCCTGGGGTGAGTTTTGGATTTTTGAACCGTGAGAACCAAAATCGAACTGGGCTGTTTTCGTGGGTTTTAGGAGTTCTAGTTCATTGTTTTAAGTTCCTAGGATCTAAACTAGAAGAATAGGATCGATTAAAGGAAGAACGGGTGAAAAATGGATCAGATATGGACCTGGACCGGTCACGCCGGTCCAGTTGCAGAGGGCGGACCAAACCGACCGGTCTGAACCGGTGCTGGAGGTTGAAGACGGCTACAGTACCCAGCGAGTGGGCTCACGCGTAGGGGGTTTCTAGGGGAGCGTGTGAGCACGTAGTGGGGATTTTGAGGGTGCTTTCAACACGTGAAATCTTCTATTTGATGTAACGAACATTTTGGGACTGGTTTCGTGTCGATCGGACACCGTCTCGATAATGTTTGGCGCATCGGAAGGTTTCGAATAGGGATTAAAAATAGTTAAAAATTCAGAAAAATTATGGGACTTTAGTGGGAGGTTAATAAGGTAGTTAGTAACCTTTTATTACAATTTGGACAGGTTTGGGAGTTCCGGTGACGGTGATTGGCTCGGAAGAGCCGTATGGCATGAAAATCGAAGCGGCAGCTCGGACGGTCTGGGAGTGGACCTTATTTTCTAAAGTGGTGCTTGCATAAATGTTTATTATATGTTTTAAATACTTGTTTGTGATGCCATGAGTGCATTTGGTTGTGGTTATGTATAGGCACATATTTCGAGGTTTCGGCCTTATACGGTGCCTATACGGGTCTGTATTTCTTTGATGGTCTAAATGAAATGGTTTTGGATTTCAAATGGATAAACTCGGGTATGAGACCCATTTGGTTTTGTCTCGGGCATATGACTCTATTGATGGCCTTCGGATCTAAATCGTGGTCGCGACGGGTGCTATGTGCACAGAGACAGACGATATGACGCTTGCCTCCGGATTGGGATGTGTTCCTTCCAGAGAGGTCACGATGCACGATCTGTTGTCGGGTAGCCGATGGAGGCTCGACTTCGGAGTGCTGACGGTTCAGGATATCGATCGGTGATGAGTGCACCATGATCTTGTGGTGGTCGCGTCGGTTTATTCGTTCACGGTGACATACCAGGATTGAGGGCGGCCCTGGATGGATGGTTGCACACATCACTACGATCGGAGTCGTGACTGTCCCTTAGATATCGGGCACGATTCTCAGCTAATTTCATATATTTGGGCACGAGACCCAGTTGTTTCACATTGATGGTTTCGGGTCAGGGACCCTAGATGGATTTCCAAGTTCATGGCGGTTTATGGGAACCGGCATGAACCCTGGAAAGGTTATTGTGGTACATGACGGTTTATGGGAACCGGGCATGAACCCTCAAATGAATGTCATAGATCATGACGGTTCAGGGGGACCAGGCATGAATATTTATGTTATGTATATATATGTATTCATATACCTTTCTTTACTTGTACTATCTCCTCCGGGGAGGGTCATTGGCCTGAGTGGACCCCGGAGTAGTCACGGAGCACCGACTGAGTGGAGTCGCCCCCCCAGTTGGGTTCCTTACTCTCAGGAAGGCATGGATCGTAACCTCAGGACTGGTCATTGGTCTACGGACATTGACCTTGGACTCTGAGAGACTTGGGTTTGAGACCCCGGGTAGCACGCTCGTAGCTTTGGGAACCGTGATAGGATTGGTTGTGTGAATTATATGTATATATGATGTATATATGATATATGGTTATGAGATATGATATGTGATATGCACAGGTTTTGGGCAGTGGCCCGTGTACTTGGTTTCTTTATGATTTGGGTTGAGTCCCACATGGTTTTGGGCTGAGGCCCATATGGTTGAATCTTTATGGTTCTTTCGACTATGGTTTTGAGCTTAGTTCCCACATATGGTTTCATTTGGTTAAATGTTTTTCGAATGCATGCATGATTTTTAGTGAAAGGTACAAATGTCTTTCTTATGAAATGTTTTTATAAACACTTGTTTTGTCCACTCACAGCATTTAATGTTTTGACTGCCCTTCAGGTTGACAGCGGATGTGGACTGTAGCAGAGACCGAGATATCACATACCTCATCCGGATCCTGGCGTACTCTGATAGCCCAAGAGGGCAAAGGTCGGAAATATCCCTTATCTAACACTTCATGTCAGACGGGAGCATGGTCATCCCGCGTTAATCCCGGGGGGATTGGGATAGGTCTTGTCACGAGGGCCGAGGACCGTTACGTAGATCGAGTCGATACAAGTCCGTAGACAGGCGGCACGTCGAAATCGGACATTCGACAGAAAAATTACGGTTCACTCAAGTTTCAAGGCACTATTGCACGAATTACGAGATGAGTGCCCTTGTCATTAAGTGGGGCCCAGATATTTGTTTGCCCATGCCCAATGAATGAATGACAAGTGTCACTCATCCATTACCTAGCATCACATATACATGCATCCACCTTCATCCTCATCTGTTCTATTCGTTCGAACCAAAACCGTACAACCCAAACACCAACTGATAGGACCCGCCCCGATCCTCTCTGGGACCACATGGGGACGTGCCCTGCTCCCGTCTGACACCCAAAATAATGTTCCAATTTTAACCTTGAACGTTCAAATACATAAAAACCAAATTAAAGTTTTACATCAAATCCGAAATAAATAGATGTCAGACAAGGGATGAAATCCAAACTACAAGTTGCGAGCACGACTCTAACATAAACCTGCGGGTACACCACCCAACAGGGATTCAGGTACGCAGAAGTGGATCTATGCCTCAGCCTCAGGTTCCTCCTCTACCTCATTAGCACGACCTGGAGGGGTTACCAAAACATTAAGGGTGAGAGGACCGAAACTCAAGTTTATAAAATCATTTGATAAGTAAAACATATAATTTACCCCTCCGTTTTCCAAACATGCATGCAGCCGAATTTAAAACCATCAATCATATAATATAAACCATAAGGCATATAGTAAAACCGTAAACATAATTTTAGCCACTGCACTATACACTCCAATCCCGACATCCCTGATGTCTGACGTCCCTGACGTCCAATAAGGTCACAATCACAAGGCTACGCGTGCCACTCGGGTCTCAATTCCGAGTTCAATCCCCGAACCCTGTTCGGTTACAGCATCCCTGATGCTTGGCGTCATAGACGCTGGACGTCCTAGACGTCCGTGACCTCTCCGGGGTACCTCATCCGGAGGAGACAATATAATATGGAAGGATCTATACAGTGCAGTACCAAATACATTTTATTGATATCCACATGCAAAACATATATCTATACATAGGTAAAATCCGAACCGATCATTACGTTTCATCAAACGGGTCTCATGCCCAAATACCGTGAAACGTGCCATAACCGAAATTTCAATATCATCAAAACCATTTATCGATTCCAGCATGTGAACATATAAGTAAATCAGAAAACATTCAAGCATGCAAGGGTTTAATGAAAACGGGCCCACTCACAGTATAATCCTGCTAGGAACCGAACGTATACCCTCTTTCTAGTACAAATGTACAATCCCTGTCAAGTCCAAAGTATTCGTAAAGGTCAATTTAAACCCCTAACATTCAACCATGAAATCCTAGGCTGAAACCGGCTGGGAAAAGCCGTCCGAACATGCTTCCCAAGGCAATAAACCTCATTTTGACCAACTTAATGATCTCCGATCGACCCGAAACCACCACCATTGGATCCGGATCGTCGAAACCTAAAGAATGGTGGTGGTCCCACCAAAAACACTGTTCACACGTGCCCCCACGTGTCGGTCAACGCAGGAACAGTCCCTGCTGACGTCAGCATGATGTCATCTGATAGTTGTCAGGTTTGACATGTCAGACTCTGACAGGTGCCACGTGTCAACATCCGATTGGTCCACCTCACTGATCTGTCAGGCCACGTGTCAGATCTGACATGTGCCACGTGTCAGCACGGCACTGGTCCACGTCACTGACATGTCAGTGACACGTGGCAGTCCCTAACTGGGCCACGTCACTGACATGTCAGTGCTGACTGTGCACTGACATGTGACACGTGTCGGCTCACGGTTGGTCCACGTCACCTGACAGTCTGACAGGGTGCCACGCCATCACCTCTGTCCTCAGACGGGTTGACCCGTATCTCTGCAACTCGGGTCGATCAGACCCGCGATCATGACCCGGTCACCATTTATTCAATTCTCAATCATTTTCACTCTGGTTTGTTCCTACATACTCGCCTCAATCCCAAAAATAGTTCTATGGAATCAAAATCGAGAAATAAGGACCCAATCGAAGACTTACCTCGATCCACAGTCCCGGTTCTTCCGTCGCCGTTTAGCCACCGTCCTGATCACCTCCGTTCACGAACTCGAGCCCAGAAGGTTCCTATAAGTCCCTAGAGTCGATTAGGGTTAATAGAAAACAAAACTAAACGTGGGAATTCGAGTTACCAAAATCTGAGTTTTAAAACCATTTCGGGCTTTCCAGTTTTCCTACCTCGCCGCCGTCCACCGCCGCTCACCGCCGTGCCTCAGTCCTTCCCCGTGAGTCCAGCAACACACAGACGTAGAGACAAGGTGTAGTGCACAAGGGTTGGATCAATGAGCAGTGAGTGAGGGTGTCGGGTGAGAAATATATAGAAATGGAGGGAAATGGATGGACGGCCCAAATTGAATCTCAGAAATGAGATCAAGGGCTGAGATGAAATCTGAGGGTTTTGAGATGAAGGGCTGAGATCAAAAGGCAGATTTAATCCTATTTAAATGCTTAGTGGAGCTTGATCCAATCCAGCCAATGGGTGAGTGACACTTGTCACTCCCCAGGTGTCCTTCAATCAGAAATTTCAGAATAAAATATTCGACACGAAAACCGAGACACGAACCTCCCGATTTCACGTTTCTGACTACGGACTCAGGACGTCGACATCTACCTAACGGTCCTTGAGTCATGTGAAACTTAGTTGCCCAACGAAAAGTCAACATTTTCCCCCCCAAAAGTCCAAATTACGGTAATGCCCCTGAACTTCCGATAGTCATAACTTTTTCCCCGATCGTCCGAAATGGACGTGCCACCTGTCTATGAATTCGTGACGTCCCAAACTACGTCACGGTCACTGGTCAAAGTCCATTTGACCCACATATCAAAAAGTCAACAATTTGGCCATCCATTCACAAGGGTTAAAAGGTCAATTCATACATTAAATCACAATATTCAAATCCTCGAATTTCCGGGGTGTTACACCAACCCTCACCACCATCCTGTCCCATTCCCTAGCATGATGATTGGTGGACTAAAAGAGTGAGACTGAGGAGACTAGATGACTGAGAGACGGCGGAGGCCACGACGGAGGGAGGTAAACCCGATAACCTGCTTATGTTCACATTTCGATTGTTTTCGATTGGAACGTTAAGGGGTGTTTTTGAGGATTGGGGGTGTGTCCGTGGGGCTTGTATGGAAGTTTAGGACTAGTTTTGGACGACGGGGGATGGCTAAGCAGCCCAGGGAAGTGGCTAGAAAACAGGGTCGTGAGAGGGGGATTGCACATATGAGTCTTAGGCGGTTTTTCCTTGTTCTAATCACTCAAATAGGTTCCTAGGATTGAAATGTAACGACCCATCCCGAATTTCGGAATTAGATTAGTGACTAATCAGGGATTAGTGAGGTTAATCAGTGATTAGTGGGGTACTTTCGGACAGACGGTGCAAAATGACTATTTTGCCCCTAGAATGGGCAAAATGTTGACTTTTCATTCTGGCAATCAAATGGACTTTGACCGATGACTGTGACGTAGTTCGGGACGTCACGACTTCATAGACAGGTGGCACGTCCGATTCCGACGGTCGAGGAAGAAGTTATGACGTTCAGAAGTTCATAGGTATTTTGGTAATTTGGCTAAAAGGGACAAATAGTTGACTTTTGACCTGGGAGGTCCGATGTCAGGACCCAACCCTCCTCAGTCAGGACCCGACTCATCTAGCACCATATTGTCCGCTTTGGGCCTCGCCCTCAGTGTTAGGACCCACCCCATTTTCACCCGAAACCCGAGGTAAATCCTGACAATTGGTATTAGAGCATAGGTTTGTCGGTCTGTGAGGTTGTGTTCAGGTTGTTTGATTGTTTTTATGCCTCTTTTAGCGTGTGGTTGACGATGCCTCCGAGACGTAGACCCTCTACATGGCCTGAAGACGAAGCAGCTAGGGGGACAGAGAGTGCTACGATTGAGTGAGCCCAGTGGCTCGGGGCTACTACTTTTGGTGGCGGGGCAGATCCTGAGGAAGCCCAGAGGTGGATTATGAGACTTGAGCGGATCTTTGCAGTGATGCATTGCCCACCGGAGGAGCGAGTGTTACTGGCTACGTTTTTACTGGATGGTCCGGCGTACGATTGGTGGTATACCCTCGAGTTGTCTGGTTGGGACGCCCACAGTGTGACTTGGGAGACGTTTCGAGAGATATTCTTAGATCAGTATTACCCTCGTTCTTTCTGAGATGCCAAGGAGGTTGAGTTTCTGCAGCTTCAACAGGGGAATCTGAGTGCGGCTGAGTACGAACAGAAGTTTCAGATGTTGTCTCGGTTTGCTCCTGCGTTTGTCGCTACTGAAGACGAGAAGTGTCGTAGGTTTGAGTTGGGCCTGCGAGGTGAGATTCGAGCCATAGTGACGGCTGGATCGTTTACTACTCTCCGAGAGTTGTCGGACGCTGCGGTGAGGGTTGAGGCTAGTTTTCCGGTACGACGCCGGGAGCCACCTTTTTCTAGAGCTTCGAATCCGAGGACACCGAAGAGAGGTAACTTCAGTGGAGCATCGTCGTCGGGCGATGATCATTTCGGTAGACCTGGTAATTTCCAGAGTTCGGGATTTCGTGGTTACCGAGCACCGCCGACTCCACAAGTTAGTGCGACGTCTGTTGCGTCGACGGGGAGATCGAGTGGTGGACCTGGTTGGGATGTTTGTTTCTATTGCGGGGAGCGAGGTCATTTCCGACGTGAGTGTCCACTGTTACCACAGGAAGGTGGTGTAGGCCGAGGAGTGACGGAGCCTGGACAGAGTACAGCGTCAGGAACAGCGGGCACTAGAGGAGGTGGTGGTGCCACTAGCAGTTCGAGGGGACGTGGTAGAGCGTCAGGATCTCAGGCCCGAGTGTTTTCGATGGCTCAGCAGGAGGTCCAGTCGGCACCAGGTGCGGGGATAGGTATGTTTGCTATCCTTGGTTGTGTTGTACTTACCTTGTTGTTGGATTCCGGGGTAAAGTCTAGGATGTTGTCTAGGTACCTGGAGTGTTACGGTGAGTTCCGTTGAAGGATGACGGAAGAAACGGGGAAGGAAGTGACTATAACTGATCGATATGAGGTTATTGAAGGAGAGAACCCACAATCTAGAGTTTGCCTTTAGGACTTTGTAGATTTATTCCGACAAGTGGTTGAAGTTGCAGCCGAGGGAGTGAACCAGTAGGTAGGATTTCCTGTTGGATTAGCTTGTGCTGGGTTAGGACTTGAGGCGGGTTCTGGAAAGTGTGGTGGTAGTACGTGAGGATGTACTCTATGGATTCTGTTGGGTACTCCATATGAGGTATTTGCAAATACCTTTGTTTTCTGTTCATAGGGTTTCCCTTGCGTACACCATGAAGTGTAACTGGTAGTTGGGGATGGTGTGAAATACCCAAGGTGGAGATGATAGACATGAAACCTAGGGATGGTTGTTGTCACCGGGTAGGAGACGCCTAGTATTGGGAACTAGCTGTGGAATTTCGGGGACGAAATTCTTTTTTAGGTGGGTAGGTTGTAACGACCCGTCCCAGAAATTAGGGCTAAGACAGTGTTTAAGATGAGATTAGTGAGCTTAATCGGGGGTTAGTTGGTGAAGATAAGGTCGTTAGCCTAGAATGACGATTTTGCCCCTAGTTCGGGCAAAAAGTTGCTTTTAGTTCGAGCGGTCAATTAGGTTTTAACCGATGACCAGGACGTAGTTTAGGACGTCACGAATTTGTAGACAGGTGGCACGCCCGATTCCGACATCCGAGAAGGAAGTTATGATGTTCGGAAGGTTGAGGGCACTTTCGTAATTAGGTTAAAATAGGGGGAAAGGTTGGCTCTTCGTATGACCGAGTTTTGACACGTTGACCTAGGAGGGTTAGCTAGAGCTCGTCGTCCTGAGTTCGATGACAGGCGGCACGTATTCATCGGACTTACGATGTGTGAGATACGGGTCTAGAAAGGTAGTGGCACAACGGTAATTTTGACTTAAAATGAGGGGTATTTGGTCTTTGCACATGGGGATTTGTGCAACAGAGAGGGAAAATGGAGCTGAGATTGAGCCACTTGTGAGAAGGCTGAAGGGATGGTGACACGTGTAGGGGTTCTGGTTGGTTCTAGGGAACACAGTCCCAATTATTTGGGGTACCCGTGTGTGTTCATGTGTGTTCTTCGAACTAGACAGAAACAGAGGGAGAGAGTTGGGAGAATTGGACGGTGGTGGTGTGTGTGTTGTGTGACTTGATGAGTGAAGAGTGATCAGAGATTGAGAGGGAGATAGTGAGAAGGTTGGGAGGTGAGGAATCATTGTGTGGGTGAGTTGAGAGCCACGGGAAAACAGAGGGAAAAATCAGAGAAAAACAGGGAGAAATTGAGAGATCGTGGGGGTGGTGTGGCCGTGTACGGTGCAATTGGACTCGTGGTGGTGTCGTGAGGGGTGAGAGGAGTCGACTAGCCCCAGCGGAGCTCATGACGGCGACCGGAGGACAGGTAATTCCTCATCCCCATTAACTTGCTATGTTTTGTCGTTTAGGGTCAGATGCCAAGTCGTGGCTTTAGGGGTTGAATCGAGGAGTCTAGTAAGGTCTAGGGAATTCAGTAGGGTCCTAGGTGTCTTTTGGTTGTGTAGCCGTGGAGGAGGAGTGCACGGCGGAGAGTACCCGCCGTTCTCTGTTTTTCCGTTTTGTTTCAACCGTTGAGTCGTGAAGTCTGGGATTGAGTCAACAGTTTTGGTGAGTTGGGTGAGACGCAGTGAGGTTCTAGGAAGGGTTTAAGGTAGCCACTGTGACGGGGGAAGACCTGGGTGGCCGGAGAAGAGAACAGAGGAAGAGTACGGGTTTTTTTTCGAGCTGGAGTCGCCAGGTTTTAGGCCGTGTCGAGGTGTTTGAGTGAGGGGACTGGATTGCTGAGGATGGGACGATGAAGATGGTGAAGAGAGGAGCCGTTATGGTGCAGGTACGGCAGAGAACCGCTCACGCTGGTTCGATTTGCAGGAACTGCTTCGAACTGGGTCGGCTTGAGGTAGACGATGCACTGTAGCTGGCGCGTGAGGGCCACGCGCAGCCACTTTGGGCCGCGCGTGGGGGCACGTGCGGCGGCAGTTGAGGAAGTTGTCAACATAGTTTTTGGTCTAGGTGTTGTGACGAGTCTAATGGGATTGGTTTCGGGTTGTTTGGACGTCAAATCAATATAGTTCCGCGAGGGCGAAGGTTTAGGGTTCCGGTTCATTATGTTTAGAACCAGGGGATTTTTGGGGAAAATTAGGTGGACTTTCCCAGACGTGTTAGTAACGTACTTTGGCGGTTGTTGACAGGATCGGGACTTCCCGAGGAAGCTGAGGAACGTACAGGACGTTCGAGACGCGATTGAGGGCTCAGTACTGTGAGTGGACCCCTTCTCTAAACTTAAGCATGCATAACCGTTTTTCTATAATTGTTTTATGGTTTTACATGTGATTTCATAATCGTTGAATATGTGATGTTAGTTTTACATAACTTCACGGTTTTCGAGGAAATTACGATATTTGGCACGTTTTACGAGAAATGTCGATTTCTAAATATAATGCCATGTTTTGGGGATTTCAAATGATTAATGATTTTCAATGATTATAAAGGGATTCTGGAACATGATTTCGATGAGCAAGGGTTTTCGGTTTTATAATCGGATTTCGAAAACGGAATTTGGTTTTAAAGGTGAAAAGTAGATTTCCGGATTTGGGTTCGGAATGACGGTTCTGGATGCCGGAAGGGCTTCGGACCAGTGATTTCGGATTCGGGTTTGGATGTGGATTTAGAAATGGTTTTCAAATGGTTTTGGATTGAATTTTCTGGATCTGGTTATTGGGTTTAAAGACTCGGATATATTGATATTTCCCCCGTAGGCCTGTTGAGTTTAAAGACTCGGGAGTTTAAATACTCGGATATTATTGAGGACTTGATTGAGTTTAAAGACTCGAATAGATCCAGCAGGTTTGATCGGATAATGATGGCTTGGTATTTATGTTTTGTGTTACGGTTTGATGATGCTTATGATATGATTTCTATAAATGCATTTATGATGTTCTCTGCAATTGTTTTCATGGCGATATTGTGATTTATAACTGTTTTTGGTAACTGGGTTATGCATGTGTGGTTTCAAAACGGAGGGTCAAACCCTGTTTTATTATAAAATGATTTTTGAAACTTTTATTCTTTATGGTTCACTCACACTTTCTGGTTTTAACTTGCCCTCCAGGTTGTGGAGCTAGCGCGGGGTTGTGACATCGAGGCAGCGTCTGAGGCATAGCGTACTCGAGAGCGACCCCGGAGTGTTTTAAATTTTTCCGTGTGCATGTTTATAGTTACCAGTTTTCTGTCTGTTGTATTCAGAACTATGCTCTGTAAAACTCGCCTTCGGGATGTGTTATAATTTCTCCTGCGTCTGACTGTGTAGTTTGGCGGTTTATCGTGAGTTTACTTTGGTTATGTTTCGGGTTGTCAGACGGGAGCAGGATTTACCTCGGGTTTCGGGGTGAAACTGGGGTGGGTCCTGACACTCAGGGTTTTGTTTTCGGGAGCTTATGGTGCAACTTCCTAGGGGGTCACCCATCATGGAATTGCACCAGCCTCAACTCGCTTAACTTTGGGGTTCTAATCCCCCCCAAAGCCACTTTGAGCTCCCAAAAAGCCTAGTGCTAGATAGGTGTGTGCCTACACCTTTAAGGCACACCACCATTCTCTCCTAGACCATTCTCCTTCGCAGGAATGTGGGATCGTTCACCGTTCCTGCCAGGACACAGGTCTTACAATCCACCCTCCTTAGGACCCAGCATCCTCGCTAACACTCTTCCTGGTCGGGGTCTGACTCTGATACCAAATTGTTAGGACTCAACCCTCCTCGGTCAGGACCTGACTCATCTAGCACCATATTTTCCGCTTTGGGCCTATCCCTCACGGTTTTGTTTTCGGGAGCTCATGGTACAACTTCCCAGGGGGTCACCCATCATGGAATTGTACAAGCCTCAACTCGCTTAACTTTGGGGTTCCAATCCCCCCCAAAGCCACTTGAGCTCCCAAAAGGCCTAGTGCTAGATAGGTGTGTGCCTACACCTTTAAGGCACACCACCATTCTCTCCTAGATCATTCCCCCTCGCAGGAATGTGAGATTGTTCACCGTTCCCTCCAAGACACGGGTCTTACAATTTGGATAATTGTGATTTATATGATTTCACTCATTTCGAGGCGATTTACGTACTTACGCGTAAATCGAGGTTTACGGTTTTACACTGATTTTTCGTGCTTATGGTTTTGGAAATGATTTCATGAAATGGTTTTGGATTTGAAAAGGTAAACTCGGGTTCGAGACCCATTTTTTTTTTGAAACCATCGGACTTGAATTCCACTTAGTTACGTTTTCAGGCCAGATGCCCAATTGGTTCTTGAATCGATTTCGGATTTGGAAATATGGACCGGGCACGAGACCCATTTGATTTACGAACTCTCAGACCTGAAGTCCATTTGATTTAACCAGGCATCGGGTTGGAGGCCTAGTTGGTTTACGTATCAGGCTCGAGGCCCAATTGGTTTGCGAAATCGGGCTCGAGGCCCAGTTTACTTATGTATCGGGCACGAGGCCCATTTAGTTTACTAAATCTCGCACGAGGTCCATTTGGTTTACGAAATCGGGCACGAGGCCCATTTAGCTTACAAAATCGGGCACGAGGCCCAGTTGGTTTACTATTCGGGCCGGAGGCCCAGTTTGAATGTGGATTCGGGCTTAGGGCCCAGTTATGTTTTAAGATTGTGATTTCGGGTCGGGGACCCATAAATGGATTTATGGTTCATGACGGTTTATGGGAACTGGCATGAACCCTTCAAAGGTTTTTATGGCTCATGACGGTTTATGGGGACCGGGCATGAACCCTTGAAAGGTTTTAAGAATGATTTCAAAAGGTTTTTCGTATACCATCCTTTATATATGAATTTCGGTTCTCCGGGGGGGGGGGGGGGTCTTTGGCCTGGGTGGACCCCAGAGTAGTCACGGAGCACTGACTGAGTGGAGTCGCCCCCATTGGGTTCCTTACTCTCAGGAAGGCTATAGATTATAACTCACAGGGAGGGTCTTTGATCTACGTACATTGACCTGGGTGGACCCTAGGGAGACTTGGGCTTTGAGACCCCGGGTAGCACGTGCGTAGCGCTAGATATCGTGACAGGATTGGTTATATGATATATATTGACAAACATGATTTCTTGGTTTTGCAAAATTGTGTTCTACGATGATAAATGGATTTGGGCTGAGTTCCCACATATGTTTATTATGTTATGGATTTCTGCAAATGATTTTGGGCAGGGGCCCATATGGATTTGGTTATTGAAACATATGTGGATTGATAAATGGTTTTACTATGCATGCATGCTTTTTAGTGATGGGCATAAAGGTCTTTTATGAAATGTATTTTACTAAACTTATTACTTTTCGTCCACTCACAGTCTTTCTGTTTTCAATGCTCTTCAAGTTGAATACGATGTGGATTGTAGCAGAAACCGAGACATCACATACCTCATCCAGATCCTGGTGTACTCTGGAAGCCAGAAGGCTAAAGGTTTTAATTTTCCCTGGTCTGACACTCAGTGTCAGACGGAATCAGGAGCGTTCCTCATTAATCCCGGGGGGATTGGGACGGGTCCTGACATGAAACAAAGAGATTGGAATTGGAAGGGAAGAAAAAGGACAAAAATTGGATGAGATATGGGGTCCGACCGGTCACACAGATCCAGTTGGACCGACCGAACCAGTGAACCGGCCAGACCGGCCGTCGAGAGGTTGATGGTGACATTGTAGTTGGGAGCGTGAGGGCGCGTGGTCCACTATTTGGGGAAGTGTCCAACATGTTATTTCATCTATTTGATGCAACGAACATTTTGGGATTGGTTTCGAGTTGATCGGACATCGTCTCGATATAGTTCGGGATGCCCGAAGGTTTAGGATCGGGTTTAAAAATAGTTAAAATTTCAGAAAAATTACGGGGCTTTAATGAGGGGTTATTTAAGTAGTTAGTAACCCTTTAAAATTATTTGGACAGGTTCGGGAACCCCGGAGACAATGATTGGCCCGAAAAGAACGTATGCCACGCGTATCGAGGCACGGCTTCGGACGGTATGTGAGTGGACCTTGTTTTCTAAATTGATGCATGCATAAATGTTTTATATGAGTTTAAATACATGTTTGTGATGCCATGAGTGAATTTTTTGGTGGTAGCTTAGTATTTACATATTTGTACGTATTTCGAGGTTTTCAATTTTATATGGTGCTTATACGTGCAATGTTTTCTCTGATAGTTTGATGAAATGATTTTGGATTCGAAAATATGGAATCGGCCATGAGACCTATTTGATTTACAAACCATCGGACCTAGAGTCCATTTGGGTTGATTGAGAAATCGAGCTGGAGGCCTATTTGAGTTATACGATGAAGCCGGAGGCCCTGTTTGTTTACGAATTCAGGCTTGAGTCCCATTTGAATTAGTATAGGGCTTAAGGACCAATTGAGTGGTGATATCGGGTTTGAGGCCCAGTTGATTGTGAAATCGGGCTTAAGTCCCAGTTGTGGTTTATGAAATGACAACTCGGGTTTACGACCCCATTGCAATGAGAATTTGGGCTTGAGTCCCGGCAAGATTTGGATTTGAATCGGATTCGAGGAATCCTGTCGAGATGTTCGGGTATGAGACCCAGTTGATTTGGAAGAAAATATATTATTGTGTATATACCTTCCTATATGAGTTGATTGGTCTCCTCCAGATGTCGACCTGAAGAGTCACGATCCACTACCCGGATGAGTAATCCTCAGAGGGAGCACATTCCAGGAATGGGAGATATGATATAGTCTCGGACTGAGTCCGGAGATTTTCATCCAGATGTCGTAGATCCTAGATGTTGGACAGAGCCTCCCAGACGTCGTAGATCCTGGGGGTAGACTCGAAGTGAGACCTTGAGTAGTATGCATACTTATATATATAAATCGTGACAGATATCGGGGATTAGTTCCCTAGGGGCTGTGTGCCCCGAGGTGGCATCTGAGATGCCGAGGATGGGTTATATATATGTATATGTATATGAGATTTCACAGAAATTGGTTTGGGGCGAAGACCCCGTATTCTATATTTTTGATATGGATTTGGGCTGAGACCCTACTGAGTTATAGCTTCGTATGAGAAGCGGTTTGCAAATGTGTTTTGAAGTGTAAAAGAAAAGTGTTTGATAACTAGTTTTATGAGGTTTACGGAGAACGGTTTTGGGCCAAGGCTCTAATGGTTTAATGATTTGAGAAATGGTTTTCGAATGCATGCATGTTTTTCAGTGAAGGGCATAAAAGTCTTTTTGTGAAATTGTTTTTATAAATTCTTTGTTTTGTCCACTCACACTTTTTATGTTTGAATGCCCTTCATGTTGATCCCAGATGCGGGCTGTAGCGGAGACCGAGACATCACATTCCTCTTCCGGATCCTCGTGCACTCTGGAAGCCTGAGTGGTCTGAAGTGGGAATTTTCCCTGTTCGTGTCAGACGGGATCATGCACGTCCCACGTTAATCCTTGGGGATTTGGGATGGGTCCTGACATTTAGTAATTGTAGGAAATGCCTTGGAGGAGTCTAGGAACTTAAGACTTATTAGAAGCTCTATATACCATTATTTTCAGCAGTTCAATCATGCATTCACAATCATCTGATTGCTTTAATTTATTACTTGATACAAATCAAGGAATTTCTGATGTTCATCCCCACACCGTGTTCAACTTACTTTTGTTTCTAATAACTAGTTGTTGCAGCTCTTGTATTCATATATAACATCAAATCCGACAAATCGGCATTCAAAACTTACGATCTTGCAAACATAAGAATCTATAAGACCCATCACTATATGCACATAATATATATATATATATATATATATATATATATATATATTATTAACCTCATTGTCCAATCAGAGGAAAGCAAATAAAAAACTTGAAACATGCATTGGGGGGAAGTACACAAACAACCATGAACGATATACATTGATCAGTATGTAGATGTAGTATGTACATTACAGCGGCTTCTAACATGAAATTGCATTAGGTTGATCAAGTAAGACGAGACTTTCAAACTTACGAAATTGTGATTTACACTAATTCACCAACATTCCGGACCACAATATGGAAAATCATAAGGTAATATGTTAGAAGTGTAAATCACACAAATGGATAGCCCAAGATTCTGCCACACATCACCCATATGTGATTGTGAACATAATTATCAACCGAATTAGGCAACGTATGCATTTTGAAGAGGGCAATTGACCACTCTCCGTATCTTGAGAAACCATCATCTCGCAAAATAATTAGTAGACAAATTAAACAACCCAATCAAATAATCACGGATATTCAAAAGTAGTTTGTCCTCACGGAATAACATGTTCGTTACTAAAATTCTTTCAAGAGTCTTTGATTAATAAACAAACCTCAGCAAAAATCAAATGAGTTCATGTACTACAAGGAATTCGGGATGCATGAGCATGACCCGCAAAAATCTCGACGTAATAATTTAATTCCATTCTTGTTGCATGACCGGAATCGTATAATCCTCTGGTCCGAGGTTGGCCTTTAAATCCTATAATCGTATTGTAAAGACAAGGAAAACAGGAAGAAGAGACTGATGAGACAGACGCCTGTCTGGGTATTTGGGAATCGCAAAGCACAGAGAAGACGAGAGATCGCAGATGTTCAGAGGAAGAAGGCATTTGGGTACTTTTTAAGTTTTTCATCTGCATCATGACCATTCATTTTCATCTCACCCCAAGTTGGATGTAGAAACTGGACTACTGGAGCCCACTATAAAAAGCTCAAAACCCAAAAATCTGCGACAAATGGAAATGTTAATGGATTGGATGTAGCCCTCATCATTTGGCCCAAAAGCTCACGGGCTTATTGGTACTTGATAGGTCCGATGACAAAAAGCTCGATCTGGCCCGATATGGGCCGTGGGCCGGCTCGGCCTGCATGTTGACGGGCTGGACTTGGGCTTAGAGTATTCAAGTGTAATGACCCGTCCCGAATATCGGGATTGAATATTAATTAATTATGAATTAGAATGACTAATCGGGGATTAGTTGAGTGAAATCGGACGAAACGTGCAAAATGACCGTTTTGCCCCTCGCGTGGGCAAAATGTTGACTTTTAGTTCGGGCGGTCAAATGGACTTTGACCGATGACTGTGACGTAGTTCGGGACGTCACGAGTTCATAGACAGGTGGCACGTTCAATTCCGACATTCGTAGAGAAAGTTATGATGTTCGGAAGTTGAGGGGTATTTTGGTAATTTGGCATGTTAGGGGTCAAATGTTGACTTTTTGATCAGGAGGTCCGATGGACGAGGGCCAAGGACCGTTACGTAGGTCTCGTCGATACGAATTCAATGATAGGCGGCATGCCGAAATCGGACATTCGACGACGAAGTTATGGTCACGGAATCGGGCTCGATTAACCGAACGAACCGGGATTAAAATAATATTTTAATATGAACAGTACCCGGTGAATGAACACACTTGGATGAGTGACACTTGTCACTCATCCCTTAAATTGAGGCCTAAAACCAGGATCCTTGTTTTGGGGAGAACATAATTATTGTGTTTTAGTAATGATTAATTAATTAAAAATCCATTAAACCTCCATTTTCTCTTCTGTGTTTTCTTAACCCGTGCACCACCAAAATTCAAAATCCTTCCACCCTTAATCTCCTCCCTATCCACTAAACTTGTGAACGAAAATTAGAGAGAATTCAGAGACTAATTGAGTGAGGAAAACACGAGGGATTGAGGGTAACTATCGAACTGGAATTTCGGATTTTGAGTTTTGGGAGGGAAAATCAAATTGAAAGAATTGAGCTATGATGATCGAATTGGAGATTGGAAATAGCTTCCTGAGGTTGAGACGAGTTGTTTCAAATAAAAAACGAGAGGAATTCATGCCCAATTGGCTCTGAACGGGTTTGGTAACAGTGAGGAACTTCGTGCTTGAGTCGCGGAGATCGAGCAGTGGATTGTTGAAATTGAGCTGGGGATTATCTTCCTGAGGATCCCACGATGCTTCTGGAAGGATCAATTGAAGGAAAACACTGGAGATTGATGAAGCTCCATGGTTGCACAGTGCACGGATGTTCGAGTTTGAGTCGTGAAGATTGAGCAATGGATTGATGCAATTGAGTTGGGGGAAATGTTTAACGGAGTCCACTGATGCTTCTGGTTGCATCAATTGAAGGAAATCGATTGAGATTGAAGGTGTTCGAATGATGAACAATGTTCGGAGTGTTCTTCGAGTGTTCATCTTCGATCGTGAGGTTTGATGCAGGTAATCGTGTAATTCTGATTGCAGACCTTTAATTGAACTAAAAAAGAAACTAACTGGATGATCAATTGATGTAATCAGTGTCGAATTGATAGGATTGGAACCGGATCGTGTCGCGGGTTAAAGGACCCGTTTACCAGATAAACGGGTTGAGACGACAGCACTGTAGCTGGCGCGTGGGTTTCACGCGCAGCCACTCACGGCGGCGCGTGAGGGCGCGTCCGGCCTAGTCTCAAGGTGAGGTCAACATGACTTTTGATCCTCTCAGTGTAACGAACATTTTGACGTTGATTTCGGTGAAATCGGATATTGTTTCGATAATGTTCCGCATATACGAAGTTTTGTTTTACGAGTTAAATACGTATTTAAATTCCGGAAAAATTGGGGAAAATTATATGAAGTATTTTGAGATGTTAGTAACCCTCTATAATGATTTTGGGCAGGAGTTGTGATTTCCAGATTTTACGGAAAAACGTGCAGCTCGGAAACGAACCGTTTTGAACGGTGTGTGTGAGTGGACTTTGTTTTCTAACCGCGATGCATGCATATATGATTTAAAATGCTTTATTATATGATTTGATATGCTTTGGCATGATTGGTATTTCAATTCGGTGATTTCTCGATTTTGTGATTATTATATTATTATATTCTGGCACGATTTTCGAGAAATCAAGAAATTGGTTAAAAATGATATTGTGGGCGTGAGAACCCAAGTAAATAATGATTTTGACTCGGAATTGGAGTTACATGTGAATTTGATGAATTTGATAATTTTTGGTATCCTCGTGATTTTGTGATTATTTTAATCAGTCTTTCGGGCACGCTTTACGAGGAACGTGCAAATGATGTTTTGGGCTAGGCCCGGATTGAAAATGATGTTTTGACTCGGGTTATGAGTCAGGAAATTGAAAATGATATTTGGACTCGGATTATGAGTCAGTGATTGATTTTATGGATTTACGTGATCGTGGCAACGCGGGTTTACGGTTGCACGGATTTGCGTGAAAATGATATTTTGGGCTTGAGACCCAATGGAATTGTGATTTTGATTGGATTTGTATTTCCATGTGATGACATGATGATATTGATGATTTCGGATATATAAGTAAATCGGGACTTTGGTTATTTTGGGGCTGAGACCCTGTGTCGATATATGATTTGGTTTTTAAAGCAACTGTTTTTCACTGGTTTTTGTGATGGTGATATGTTGCGGATATTTAGGGCTTTCGGGAGAAAATATGTTTTTCCCCGAAGTGCACCCTGGAGATAACGCTCGCCTTCGGGATGGAAGTGTTTACCCCGAAGAGGTCACGTATCACGATCTTTGTCTTGCAGCCCAGGGGAGGCTTGACTCAGATCAGATGTGCTGGATTATATGGATCGGTAAGTGATGTGTTCACGAGATCCGGATCGTCGGCTGGTGAGGTTTTTTCCCAGCGACGGATTGCTGACTGATGATGTGTTCACAGCAGCGGATGCTCGGATTTTGAGCGGTCCTTGAGCCTAATGATATGCACGCGTTGCAGGGATAAACGTGACTCAAAGCAACAGGATATGGAAATAAGTCCCGTGGATTATGGAAAATGATTTTGAGGAAACCGTGGTTTAGCGGTTAAAATGATTTAAAGAAACTGTGAACTTTTTGAGATGTTAAACTGATTTGGTGAACATGAGTTTTTGTGGACCATGAGAAAATATGTTTTGATTTTATCGGTCCACTGTTCATACTGGAATGATTTCATACTATTACTCATGTTTTATGATATGCATGCAAGTTTGTGAAAACTGGAGGGTAAGAATGTATTTTGGTAAATGTTTTTATATGAGGTCATTTTTGTCCACTCACACCTTTTCTATTTTGTTAACCCTTCAGGTCGTGGCGCGTTGATCGAGGCTATTCCAGAAGTGGAGGTATGTGCGGGCACATGCGCAAAAATTCCCTTGTCTGGCAGGTACTGAAGGGTAGTTTCGGACTTTCAGTTGACTTGTCAGACGGGAGCAGGACCGGATACAGTTTTTGACGTCCAGTTGGGACGGGTCCTGTCAAGTTGGTATCAGAGCACTAGGTTGCTGATGCTGTTGCCATGCCATACCTCCGAAACGTGAGCCTCGTGCGCGACCTGGTAGTGAGATGGGTATATTAGGGTATTTGAGACCTTGTGATTAATCTCGGAATGTAATTGACCTTGGTTTGTGGGTCAGATATTAATTTGTGTAATTACTAATTGTCGAATCAGTATTCTTGTGGGTCCCTGGATTTATTGGATCCAGAGGCTTGGAAGGTAGCACAATTGGGTAGGTTGGACCCAGGATGAGATTATTCTCAGTAATTCCTTGTGCGAAATGTGAGTTCCCAACGTCTAGAGTGTGTTGGGGTATTCCTAGGTTTGGAATGTGGTATTGATGTGATTCACCGGCGGTAATTTGCTGGATGACCGGGTATGCCAGGGATGGCATGGATGAATGAGTCAAGAATTCGGTTAGGACTCGAGATGAGTCATGGTAATATCTTAAGTCTCAGGAGCTGTCGAGTTTTGAGGGACCCTAGGTAGTAATCGCGGAACCTAAGGTGGGATGTTTGGTTCGGAAATGTGTGCTGGCGGGTGGTTTGACTCTTAATGACTTTTCGAAGTCGAGACTGAGTGACGATTGTGTCAGGTCTAGTTATGTCAGCTTTAGTTGTGGAACTGCAATCCACAGTCGGGGTTGGTACATGTCGATGGAATCCCAGAGTGGGGATACATGGTAGTTGTACGTGTACTTGATTCCATTGGATGTGGAGTCTCGATAGTGATGTCTGGTGGTTGGGTCTGCACAAGTCTGTGGCAGGCACTACTACCGAGAGTGGTTGTTGAGAATCGGGGGGACGTCAGGGGACGTTTCTTTTTCTCACATGAGTTGTCAGGGTGACTGTACCCAGAGTTGTTAGGTGCGAAGGAGGCAGAGTTTCTCCTATTCGAGCAGAGGTACGGGGTCGTCGCTTGTTATGAGCGGAGATCCAGGGTTGTCAGTGTTGCACACGGTGTGCTCATACTGATACTGTTGTCTGTGTGCTGGTGTGGGTGCCGGTGTGGTGCTGACGATGAGTCACGAGTCGGGTTGTGACATCGTCGAGTTGGGTATGTGTCAGTAACCAGTCCAAAGGGGACACGTGGTTGGTGTCCGAGTCCGATGGTTCCAACATGGTTGGACCTACGGAATCATGAGAGGTTGTGTTTGAAGAGGATTGCCGGTTTTCCGCATTGAGATTAGGTATTCTAAAGTCATCAGGGGTGACTTCTTATTTTCTGCTTGGTGGCAGATAATGTTGGGTTACATGGCATGGGGAGTGCAGTGAGTTTTGTTTGCATCCACGTAGGATGAGTATTGGTGTCATTGTTTTGGATCATCCTTGGTTTTCCCTAGGTGGGATGGCAAGGATAGATACGAGGTAATCAGTAAGGGTGTAAGACCCTGTGGTTCCTAGTTGTTGACTGTGTGGATCCTAGGTGGATCGGGTTAGTGATGTCGTGGACTTTGGGCATTGTGACGATCTAGGATCGTGATGTTCACGGTCGGCTGACGTCGTAATGGATCTGGGTCGTGATTTCGATGATCCAGATTGGGTGAGAGTTTATCACTCTTACGTCGGTATGTGAGTCATAAATGACGGGACTGAACTTCTTTTCGAAGTGGAGCCCCTTATGGTATGTTACTCGAGCGAGTAGGTTTTCGACGGGGTCGAATTTGGTCAGCCTTAGAGTTGTGACGGATGGGATTGGCTTCCTTATGAGGTCCATCGGATGTAATGTGTTACTCGCTTGAACTGGTAACCGATAGGTTCGGTTTTGGTGTGTCCGAGTGGACGTGAACCAAATTTCGGGTTTTGGAATCGAATTTCTGGGTGACGATTCAGGATTCGATTCAGGAACTTGAAAGAGGAATACTGGATTTGGGTGCGGAATGATTATTCCAAATGTTAGCTTACGGAATAATGATTTCGGATTCGGATTTGGACATGAATTAAAAACTGTGATGTATGGGTTTGGATTCGGGATTTCTTACGAAATTGCGGATTCAGATTTGGTATTAAAACTAGCTAATTGGTGGAGTTTCGATTTGTCTCTTGCTGGTTTGGGCAAATGGACTCCATTATTGGAACGTGTTTGGCTATGACCTATGACAGGACCCGTCCCAACTGGACGTCAAAAACCGTGCCCGGTCCTGCTCCCGTCTGACAAGTCAACTAAAGGTCCGAAACTCCCCTTCAGTGCTTGCCAGACAAGGGATGTTTGCGCGGATTTCTGCTGCTGTCACTGCCTCACGATCAGTCCCGAACGTCGTACCACGGCCTGGAGGGTCACAAAACAGAAAAGGTGTGAGTGGACAAAAATGACCTCTTATAAAAACATTTATCAAAATACAATCCTACCCTCTAGTTTTCACAAACTTGCATGCATATCGTAAAACATGAGTGACCGATAAAATCAAAACATATTTTCCCATGGTCCATAAAACTCATGTTCACCAAATCAGTTCATGTTATAAAACATCAAATCCCGGCTCTCAGGCCAACACATGTGAAAACATAATCACTGGCCACAAAGACCAAAATCCCGTACTCAATACCAGTACGTCATCACAATCAATACCAATCAGCACTAATCACCAGTGCACAAGAAATATATCAATCCAATCAATCCGCACTACTCACAAGTGCATAAAATATCACAAATCACATCTGCACTACTCACAAGTGCTGCACTACGCGTAGGCCAATATCCAGTCACTCTCTCGGGAACAGACACCTCTGGGCTCAACCCCCTCGGGCTCAGTCACCTCTGGGCGAACACATCCCCAGGTTCAGATACCTCCGAGTGGTACATCCAGGCTCAGTCTCATCCGAGAAGCTGACTACCATAGGATCAACTCCCGATCCTACAATCACATCCCCCAAGCTCTGGTCGTCTGGGTAATCCCCCCAAGCACCGACCGTCTGGGAATATCACAATCACAATGAAAACCATCCCGGGAATTACATCCCAAAACATTTCAATCAAATCTTGATTTCATACCAAGTCAAGGTCATTCTCAACTGGGTCTCAAGCCCAAAATACCTTTTACACATAAACCGTTAAAATCACATTTAAATCAATAGAATAATCCGAAAATCATCATTGACTCACCAACCAAGTCAAAATATCATTTTAGAAATCATTTAGACTCCGGGCCTAGCCCAAAACATCATTTGCACGTTCCTCGTAAAACGTGCCCGAAAGACTGATTAAAATAATCATAAAATCTCAATAAATCATTAATTTCACAATTTCACAAGTGACTCCATATCCGAGTTAAAATCACTATTCACTTGGATTCTCATGCCCAAAATAACATTATCACGCAAATCCATGCGTTGCAACCTCCGTTGCCATTTTCACGTAAATCCACGAAATTGACCCTTGACTCATTCCCGAGTCACCACATCATTTTTCAATCCATGACTCAATAACCCGAGTCCAAACATTATTCTCAATCAATTTCAATCCCGGACTCATAACCCAAGTCCAAACATCATTTTTACCAAATTTCGTAATTTCTCGAAAATCGCCCAAAATAATAATATAATAATCATAAAACCGAGAAATTACCGGATTGAAACACAAATCATGCCCAAGCATATAAAATCATATAATAAGGCATAAAAATCATATATGCATGCATCACGGTTAGAAAACAAAGTCCACTCACACACACCGTCCAAAACGGTCCGTTTCCGAGCTGCACGTTTTTCCGTAAAATCTGGAAATCACAAATCCTGTCCAAAACCATTATAGAGGGTTACTAACATCTCAAAATACATTATATAATTTTCCCCAATTTTTTTCGGGATTTAAATACGTATTTTTAACGTAATACAAAACTTCGGATACGCGGAACATTATCGAAACAATATCCGATTTCCCCGAAATCAACGTCAACATGTTCGTTACACTGAGAGGATCAAAAGTCATGTTGACCTCACCTTGAGACTAGGCCGGACGCGCCTTCACGCGCCGCCGTGAGTGGCTGCGCGTGAAACCCACGCGCCAGCTACAATGCTGTCTCCCCCACCCGTTTGTCTGGTAAACGGGTCGTTTAACCCGCGATCAGACCCGATTCCAATCCTAACAATTCGACACTGAATTCATCAATTGATCAATCAATTAGCTTCTACTTAAGTCCAATTAGAGTTCTGTAACAATAATTCCATGAAACATTACCTCAATCCTCACGATCACATATGATCAATTGAAGGACATCCGGCCACTGTTCATCCTTCGAAAACCATCAAACCTTCTTGATTTCGTTCAATTGATTCACCAGTAAGCTTCAATGGACTCAGGTAAGTATTTTCCCCAACTCAATTGCATCAATTCGTGGCTCAAATTCCACGACTCAAACTCGATTCTTCGTCACTGTGCAACCATGGAGCTTCATCGATCTCCAGTGTTTTCCTTCAATTGATCCATCCAGAAGCATCGTGGGATCCTCAGGAACACAATCCCCACATCAATTTCGTCAATCAAAGCCTCAATTCCCTCGACTCAACCTCGAGAATTCTGAAAGTTTCCTTCCTCAGTTCTACCTCAATTCGACCTCAATTCCACTTAGTTCCTTCTACAAAATTGATCGTAGTAATCCCAGAAGACAGAAACTGAACCCAATTTCGATCAACAAGGCTCAATTCATCCAATTTGATTTTTCCTCCCAAAAACCCAATTTCGAATTCCCAGTTTTCAGCCACTCTCAACCTCCCGTGTTTACCCAGTTGAGTTAGTCTCAACAAGCACTCGATTTTGCCCTCAAAACCAGTTAGAAATGGCAGCAAACACTCTCCAATTCTGCTGCTCAATGCTCACGGGTAAGAAGAACAAAGAAGGAGAAAATTAAGGAGAAAATGGAGGAAATGATGAAGGATAAATGATGATGTTGTAATGATGGTGTTGGGAGGGAAACATGGACCAGATTTCAGGGGATGGGTGACACTTGTCACTCATCCGAATGTGCACAGTCACCGGGTATGTTCATATTAAAATATTATTTTAATCCCGATTCGTTCGGTTAATCGAGCCCGATTCCGTGACTATAACTTCGTCGTCGAATCTCCGATTTCGGCATGCCGCCTGTCGTTGGATTCGTATCGACGAGACCTACGTAACGGTCCTTGGCCCTCGTCCATCGGACCTCCCAATAAAAAAGTCAACATTTGGCCCCTAATATGCCAAATTACCAAAATGCCCTCAACTTCCGAACATCATAACTTTCTCTACGAATGTCGGAATCGAACGTGCCACCTGTCTATGAACTCGTGACGTCCCGAACTACGTCACAGTCATCGGTCAAAGTCCATTTGACCGCCCGAACTAAAAGTCAACATTTTGCCCACACCAGGGGCAAAACGGTCATTTTGCACGTTTCGTCCGATTTCACTCTACTAATCCCCGATTAGTCATTCTAAATCATAATTAATTAATATTGAACCCCGATATTCGGGACGGGTCCTTACAACCTAGGTGGTTGTAGTCTGGTCAAGGGATAAATGTACGTACCTTGTACGTGGTTTGGGGTACGATATTTTGCAGACTTGTGGTGGCCGGGGTTGATGTGAATCCCGGGAGAACTCGGTGTTTTTCCCTGTGGACACGTTGATGTGTCATTTTGAGTGTTGTCATTTGGCGAGGTGTTTTTGAGTAGCATAGGACAAGGATTGTCGATGTTAGCTAAACCCTCAGGCTTTTTACTTTTTCCTTACCTGGTTTGGGATCGACCATATTGGTCTATGGGTCGAGTACTGGGGTCCAGCTGTAGGATCTTGCTTGGTGTACGATGTACTGTATCGTATGGACGAGGGTACTTGATACCTAGTGACGGTACATGGGATGTACCAGTGTTGTGTCGATAAACGTGTTGGTGTTTGGCTTAGTTCCAATACCATTGGTTTTGGTTGTGAACGTGAACTGGACATTGAACACGATGCACTGGGCAGAGTGATTCTGATGATTACAGTGATTGTTTAAGCATGTGCTCTTAGCCAAGGTTGGCTAGTATAACTCTAGTGTTGAGTTGTGTGATTACTGCTAGGCTTGTGTTCAACGTGCTCCAGATGCACCGTCTGATTGAGTGTGCTGACGGTATGCGTATACTCAGGATGAGTGAGTTAGTGGTTGGTGTGACCGCAAGTTGCTTTGCGGCGAGATGTTACCTTGTCGTGACCTTACCAGCATCTGGGATCGCTGAGGGGGGTGACAGTTGTGGTAACTGCTGTAGGTATTTGTCGCAGGATTGAGTTTGCCCTGCGAGGGGAGATCATGTTGATGATCTTATGCTACATTGACGGACGTTGTAGTATGATGTGTTGTCACTGATTTGTTACTGATTGGCGCTTTACTAGGGTGGTAAATCTTGGTAGTGACAGTATGGCTTGTGGTGTCGGCTTGGACTGACTAGTGAGTTTTGGTGACTCTCTATGAGAGCGAGGATCAGGGCACATTAGTGAGTATGTGGGGCTGTCAAGCTGAAGGAGTCAGCTTAACGGTGACATTGCCAATTTCTGGTAATCAATTTCATTCGAGGTGGTCGAGTGTAGTCAGTACGACGTGCATCTGTGATGTGACGTCTGAGTGCAGACGAGTTCTGTGTTGGCTAGTGGGTGTACAGGTGTACACGTGTTGTGTGGCCATTTGTTCTCCACGAGGTAGTTGTGGAATACGAGTAGTTGGAATTTCGGGGACGAAATTCTTTAAGAAGGGAAGGTTGTAATGACCCGTCCCGAATATCGGGATTGAATATTAATTAATTATGAATTAGAATGACTAATCGGGGATTAGTTGAGTGAAATCGGACGAAACGTGCAAAATGACTGTTTTGCCCCTAGCGTGGGCAAAATGTTGACTTTTAGTTCGGGCGGTCAAATGGACTTTGACCGATGACTGTGACGTAGTTCGGGGACGTCACGAGTTCATAGACAGGTGGCACGTTCAATTCCGACATTCGTAGAGAAAGTTATGATGTTCGGAAGTTGAGGGGTATTTTGGTAATTTGGCATGTTAGGGGCCAAATGTTGACTTTTTGATCGGGAAGTCCGATGGACGAGGGCCAAGGACCGATACGTAGGTCTCGTCGATACGAATTCAATGATAGGCGGCATGCCGAAATTGGAGATTCGACAACGAAGTTATGGTCACAGAATCGGGCTCGATTAACCGAACAAACCGGGATTAAAATAATATTTTAATATGAACAGTACCCGGTGACTGAACACACTTGGATGAGTGACACTTGTCACTCATCCCTTAAATTGAGGCCTAAAACCAGGATCCTTGTTTTGGGGAGAACATAATTATTGTGTTTTAGTAATGATTAATTAATTAAAAATCCATTAAACCTCCATTTTCTCTTCTGTGTTTTCTTAACCCGTGCACCACCAAAATTCAAAATCCTTCCACCCTTAATCTCCTCCCTATCCACTAAACTTGTGAACGGAAATTGGAGAGAATTCAGAGACTAATTGAGTGAGGAAAACACGAGGGATTGAGGGTAACTATCGAACTGGAATTTCGGATTTTGAGTTTTGGGAGGGAAAATCAAATTGGAAGAATTGAGCTATGATGATCGAATTGGAGATTGGAAATAGCTTCCTGAGGTTGAGACGAGTTGTTTCAAATCAAAAACGAGAGGAATTCATGCCCAATTGGCTCTGAACGGGTTTGGTAACAGTGAGGAACTTCGTGCTTGAGTCGCGGAGATCGAGCAGTGGATTGTTGAAATTGAGCTGGGGATTAACTTCCTGAGGATCCCACGATGCTTCTGGAAGGATCAATTGAAGGAAAACACTGGAGATTGATGTAGATCCATGGTTGCACAGTGCACGGATGTTCGAGTTTGAGTCGTGAAGATTGAGCAATGGATTGATGCAATTGAGTTGGGGGAAATGTTTAACGGAGTCCACTGATGCTTCTGGTTGCATCAATTGATGGAAATCGATTGAGATTGAAGGTGTTCGAATGATGAACAGTGTTCGGAGTGTTCTTCGAGTGTTCATCTTCGATCGTGAGGTTTGATGCAGGTAATCGTGTAATTCTGATTGCAGACCTTTAATTGAACTCAAAAAGAAACTAACTCGATGATCAATTGATGTAATCAGTGTCGAATTGATAGGATTGGAACCGGATCGTGTCGCGGGTTAAAGGACCCGTTTACCAGATAAACGGGTTGAGACGACAGCACTGTAGCTGGCGCGTGGGTTTCACGTGCAGCCACTCACGACGGCGCATGAGGGCGCGTCTGGCCTAGTCTCAAGGTGAGGTCAACATGACTTTTGATCCTCTCAGTGTAACGAACATTTTGACGTTGATTTCGGTGAAATCGGATATTGTTTCGATAATGTTCCGCGTATCCGAAGTTTTGTTTTACGAGTTAAATACGTATTTAAATTCCGAAAAAATTGGGGAAAATTATATGAAGTATTTTGAGATGTTAGTAACCCCCTATAATGATTTTGGGCAGGAGTTGTAATTTCCAGATTTTACGGAAAAACGTGCAGCTCGGAAACGAACCGTTTTGAACGGTGTGTGTGAGTGGACTTTGTTTTCTAACCGCGATGCATGCATATATGATTTAAAATGCTTTATTATATGATTTGATATGCTTTGGCATGATTGGTATTTCAATTCGGTGATTTCTCGGTTTTGTGATTATTATATTATTATATTCTAGCACGATTTTCAAGAAATCATGAAATTGGTTAAAAATGATATTGTGGGCGTGAGACCCCAAGTAAATAATGATTTTGACTCGGAATTGGAGTTACATGTGAATTTGATAATTTTTGGTATCCTCGTGATTTTGTGATTATTTTAATCAGTCTTTCGTGCACGTTTTACGAGGAACGTGCAAATGATGTTTTGGGCTAGGCCCGGATTGAAAATGATGTTTTGACTCGGGTTATGAGTCAGGAAATTGAAAATGATATTTGGACTCGGATTATGAGTCAGTGATTGATTTTATGGATTTACGTGATCGTGGCAACTCGGGTTTACGGTTGCACGGATTTGCGTGAAAATGATATTTTGGGCTTGAGACCCAATGGAATTGTGATTTTGATTGGATTTGTATTTCCATGTGATGACATGATGATATTGATGATTTCGGATATATAAGTAAATCGGGACTTTGGTTATTTTGGGGCTGAGACCCTGTGTCGATATATGATTTGGTTTTTAAAGCAACTGTTTTTCACTGGTTTTTGTGATGGTGATATGTTGCGGATATTTAGGGCTTTCGGGAGAAAATATGTTTTTCCCCGGAGTGCACCCTGGAGATAACGCTCGCCTTCGGGATGGAAGTGTTTACCCCGAAGAGGTCACGTAGCACGATCTTTGTCTTGCAGCCCAGGGGAGGCTTGACTCAGATCAGATGTGCTGGATTATATGGATCGGTAAGTGATGTGTTCACGAGATCCGGATCGTCGGCTGGTGAGGTTTTTTCCCAGCGACGGATCGCTGACTGATGATGTGTTCACAGCAGCGGATGCTCGGATTTTGAGCGGTCCTTGAGCCTAATGATATGCACGCGTTGCAGGGATAAACGTGACTCAAAGCAACAGGATATGGAAATAAGTCCCGTGGATTATGGAAAATGATTTTGAGGAAACCGTGGTTTAGCGGTTAAAATGATTTAAAGAAACTGTGAACTTTTTGAGATGTTAAACTGATTTGGTGAACATGAGTTTTTGTGGACCATGAGAAAATATGTTTTGATTTTATCGGTCCACTGTTCATACTTGAATGATTTCATACTATTACTCATGTTTTATGATATGCATGCAAGTTTGTGAAAACTGGAGGGTAAGAATGTATTTTGGTAAATGTTTTTATATGAGGTCATTTTTGTCCACTCACACCTTTTCTGTTTTGTTAACCCTTCAGGTCGTGGTGCGTTGATCGAGGCTATTCCAGAGGTGGAGGTATGTGCGGGCACAGGCGCAAAAATTCCCTTGTCTGGCAGGTACTGAAGGGTAGTTTCGGACTTTCAGTTGACTTGTCAGACGGGAGCAGGACCGGATACGGTTTTTGACGTCCAGTTGGGACGGGTCCTGTCATCAAGCCCGCTAGGCCCGATAGGTCAGAGCCCGATAAAGCCTGGTAAACCCAGCCCAACTCGCTCAGGTAAACCCGACCCATAAGCCCGAAAATATAAAATAATTATAAATTAAGAATTGATACCCAATCCAATTTTGTTACTACTATTATAGCCAAAATCCAAAACTCCAACCAAATCTCAACCTAGTGTCATTTAAAAGCCCAATGCCCAAACCAAACCCTAATCCTAAATTCAAAAAAACTCACTAGGTCTCTGACTTTCCTAGCGACCTGCTTATCTTATCTCGACTTTATGGTCGAAAATTTAAGTCAATTCTCAAAATCCAATAGTACCCCTCCTTAGCTTATTTCAATATTCGATAATAATATTTAAACTCAACTCATTTTTTTTTTTTTACAATTAGGTAGGTACAAATGGGCTTAGTAGGCCCGGCCCAAGTGGGCTTAGTAGGCCCGACCCGTAAAGCCCGATAAAAGTCCGGCACAAACCCGACCCGACAAAGGGCATGGGCTTTCATATTTATGATCAAACCTGCCCGACCCGGCCCTGTATTTTTTAAATTATTAAATAGGCCCGGCCCGACCAAGCCCAAGCCCAAAAATTTTGGGCCAGGCTTGCCCGACCCAGCCCAATGACGAGGCCTAATTGGATGGGATTTCTTATCGACAACTTCAACCCATTTCGCTCCCTCTCTCTCTCTCTCGCAGTCCCCACTGCTCTACTCTCTCATCGCAACCCACCCATGAAATCTGTCACTCCTCTAACAACCACCACAAACTCCATGGAGGCTCTCTTCCTTAACCACGGGACCTCCATATTCGGCCTCAAACTCTCCCCAAAGCTCATCACCTGCCCCTCCTTCTTCCCTTCCCAGCAGCTCCTTCGTCTAAAACCCACCTCCAAGCCCAACCCCACACCCACACCAACACCCACACCCACACTCGTCTCTGTCATCCAAAACCAACAAAGCCAATCCCTCCACACACAGAAACCTCCACTTCCACTCTCAGACGCCAATGATACGTAGAAGAACATGAGGAGTCGTTCGACGAGGTCAGCAAAATCATCGGAAGCAGAGCGCTGGAGGGAGGCAAGGGAATGGATTATTTAATTTCCTGGAAATATGGGCACGCCCCTTCCTGGGTCCCATCGGATTCCATTGCCAAAGACGTGGTAGCCGAGTACGAGAGCCAATGGTGGACCGCCGCTAAAAAGGCCGACGATTCGGCTCTGAGTCAGCTCATAGCCACCGAGGACGACTGGCGTGACGTGGACGCAATGAACCAAGACGGTCGTACGGCTCTTATATTCGTGTCGGGTCTCGGGTCGGAGCAGTGCGTTCGGGTGTTGGCTGAAGCGGGAGCTGACTTGAATCACCATGATAACGGAGACTGACGGCGTTGCATATGGCGGAGGGGTACGTGAGGCCAGGTGTCGTGAAATTTTTAGTGGAGCTGGGTGCGGACCCTGAGGTGGAGGACGAGCGAGGGCGGAAGCCGTTGGATTTGGCTAAGGAGATACTCAAAACGACGCCGCAGGGAAACCCGATGCATTTCGCACGCCGATTGGGGCTTAGGGTTTAGGGTTTAGGGTTTAGGAATTGCTGGAGAAGATAGGGTAATATTCGAGTACGCGGAGGTGCAGGAATTGCTGGAGAAGATAGGGAAGGGGGACCGCGTCGAGTATTTGGTGAAATGGAAGGACGGTGGAGTTAACGAGTAGGTGAACGCGAAGTTGATCGGGGAGGATCTGGTGCGGGACTTCGAGGCAGGGCTCGAGTACGCGGTGGCGGAAGGTGTGGTAGGGAAGAGGATTGGGGATGAAGGGAAGATGGAGTACTTAGTGAAATGGATGGATATAGATGAGGCCACGTGGGAACCGGCGAAGAATGTTGATCCTCATTTAGTTAAGGAGTTTGATGAGGCCCAAAAAGTGAATGGGGCGGGGAATATGGAGGAGGCCCAATTAGGACAGTAGGATGGACCAATAGAAGGCCCATTATAAGAGTTAGATGGTTGGGTTTTTTCCTAACGCTATGGGTCGTGTCACTGGGCCCTACCCAAAACCAACTCAAATCCCACCCATCAGACGCTATTGGGTTGTTTCTTTTTGTACATTGGTCTGAAATAGCACTGGACATGGTTCGTTATAGTTCGGTATGCAGGTGATACCGGAACCGTACCAAATAATTTTAACCGGTTCGATATGGTATGATATTTCTAAATATAAAATTGATACTGTATCATACCGTACCAATTAGGTTCGGTACGGTTTCGATTTTGAAGCCAAATTCATAATTTTATTTATTTATTTATTACTTAATTCAATGTATAAAAGCAACATTTTGATAAAATTGAGAAATTATGACTTTTGTTGGGTAACAAATATTGCTCAAAATGTATAGAAAATTCTAGGAGTGGGCATATTATCCCGAAATATCGAAAACATCTCGTCCCGTATCATATCAAATAGGAAAAAAATGAATAGTAAAATCGAAAAGATGATCGGTACCGTACCGATACTGTACCGATTTAAATCGATCCGAGATCGGTTTCGATGTTACGGAATATCGTCACATACCGAAATCGAATCGGTTTAATTTTTTTAATTAATTAAAAATTAAATCAAATTCAACAATAAAAACCCCTAATAATCTAATAGCTAATGATGGATTTAATTGTATATTAATTTAGTTGACAGATTTAATTGTATAATAATTTAGTTGATAGATTTAATGGTATTTTAAGAGTTTTTTAGTTGATGGATTTAATAGTTTGTTAGGGTTTTTTAGTTAATGTTGTTAATTTTAGTTGGTGTATTGAGATTGATTAGGTTATGAATTTTCTATACATTTTGAGCAATATTTGTTACCCAATAAGAGTTCTAATTTCTCAATTTTATCAAAATGTTACTTTTAGACATTAAATCAAGTAATAAATAAATGAAATTATGAATTTGACTTCAAAACTGAAACCATACCAAAACCGTACTGAACTTAATTGGTACAGTACGGTACGATATCAATTATATATTTAGAAATATCATACCGTACCGAACCAGTTAAAATTATTTGATACGATTCTGGTATCACCTGCATACCGAACCATACCAAACCATACCCAGGGCTAGAAAATTCATAACCTAATCAATCTCAATACATCAACTAAAATAACAACATTAACTAAAAAAACCCTAACAAATTATTAAATCCATCAACTAAAAAACTTTTAAAATACAATTAAATCTATCAACTAAATTAGTATCTATCAACTAAATTAATATACAATTAAATCCATCATTAGCTATTAGATTATTAAGGGATTTTTTATTGTTGAATTTAGTTTAATTTTTAATTAATTAAAAAAAATTAAAACCGATTTTATTTCGATATGGGACGGTATTTCGTAATATCAAAACCGATTCCGTACCAATTTACTAATACCGATCATCCTTTCGGTTTTATTATTTAATTTTTTTTTTTTTTGAATATGATACGAGACATGATAGTGGTATTTCAAGACAATATACCCACCCCGTTTAAGTCCTACTCTGATGAAACATTGGATATTCTACCATGGCATGACAAATTGGATGCGTTCAAATAGGCCCACCTAGTTACCATGTGATTAATGATTCAAATAGACCCAATTGCAAACAAATAATGAGATTGATAGGCACAAAGTTGAAATCTTTCATAATCCAACAACACACAACAATGCCAATTGCAAACCAACAACACAAAACTCGGTGCTCATATCCAGCTGATTTCTCCAACACACAACCCAATAACACCTCTAAATCTCACTACCATACAATTACATTATCCAATCTAACCCTCCTAAACCTTACATTATCCAATCTCCTCTCAATTTTTGCCTCCAGCGTTGATCCCTCCCGCCTGCGCCACCTTCTTTGCCGCCTTCTCTTGCAGGGCTTTGGCGTCCCTAAACCAAATTTATAAAAAAAAAATAAAAATATATATTAATAAATAAAAATAAACCCCGAATCAGAATTCAATTAATAGACAAGGGAATTCAACTTTGAGAATTGATAACCCAGTTGAGAGAGTTGATACCTTTGGCGGCGCTGTTCTGGGGTTAATCCATTGTTTTTGGGGTTCCTGGTTTTGTTGCCGGACCGGGCCTGAGCCCTTTGACGGTCTCGGTCTCTCTGGCTTCCGCGTTCGCTTCAGTTAAGGCAAACAAACAAACACAAGAATCACAAACAAAGCCACTATTTCCTTGCCCTCTCAAATTCCACAACAATTCCTTATTTGATTGCTGAGAAAACGCATAACACGACATAATTTCCACTACCGTAACCAAAACAACATTGAAATTTTTCAATGATAGGGAACAAAAGATCTGATCTTTTGATATTTCCCTCGCGTTTCTCGGCAATCAAACAAGTCCCAAATAATTCAAAATTTTTTTTTTTTAAAGGGAACAATCAGATCCGAATTACAAGGATATGGGACATATTGAATTGTGAGTGGAAGCTGAAACAACTAAACAAGATCACAAATACAATAAACCCCTGAAATTCCACACATCCAAATAAAAAAAAAGGATCAACAAACGATTTGATTACATAAAAAAAAAAAAACTGAAGATTTCAAACGAGAAAGATCAAAATGAAAAGAAGAGGGGAAATAAAAAAGACCTGATTGATGATCAGAGCTGACAGAGATTGAAGAAGAGGCTTCGCTTGATTGCGTTTTGTCTGAGCAGTCTGATAAGAGCATATGCCTTTTTAGAAAGGCCGGTTCTTGCGACCAAACTAATCTATGGAACTCTCGAGAAGCCGCAGAATTTTATAATTTCGTAAATAAATATGTTTTTTTTTTCAGGTGAGTGCTTATCTGGCATCCGGTCGTATTTGCTTTTAAAGAACGAAAAATCAATTGGGCTGCTTGGAGATTCATTATTGGGCTTCTTGGAGCCCATTTTAAACTCGTTTCCTTTATGTCATTTTTTAGTTCTTTTGTCAATATACTTAATTCATTGGGAAATCAGATGAAATAGAACACTTGACATTCATTTAAAAATAAAACACCCAAAATTTTGTTTACAAAAAATAGACATTATATACAATAGGGATATATGGTAACTTTGTAGTGACCAGCTGAAAAAAAAAACTCCTTTCATATTCTCTCATCTTTTGTTTTCTCCCACCATCTATTGCTGTTTAAATCTTTAATATTTTTGCTACCTTTTTTTAAAAGTTTCCATTTTTGTGTCTCGATAATTGCTATCTTTGTATCACGGATTCATGTTCATGTTTTGATCTTATTCCAATAATGGCATATTTAGGGGGTTTAAGAGGTCCACAGTTGTTAAGTAAGTTTCAATTTTGGCTTAACCCAATCTCGTATACTTCAAGGATCTTGTTGGTTCTGAAGTTTCTACTTAAATTTGCTCCGAATTTTGACTGACTATGCGGTGATGCTTGGTTTTTCTGTTTTCCTATTTTTCCTTTTGGGTTTTGGAAAGAAACAATAATCGTTTGTTTTGAAGTTTCTCATCTTATTTTATCTTCCTCTCATCTTCTCTCATCTTCATATTAGGGATATAGAATTAATGGGTAGAATTTGGAAAAAAAAAATGGATTGGTGGATTGGGTGTGGTGAATAAGTTTTTAAATTTGGGTGTTCGAGTTTGGGATTTCAAAATTGGCTTCTTGGTGGATTTTAATGTTTTTTTGAACTCTTGGAGTCTAATTTAGGTGGTGCAAGGGATTGAAAACTTGAATAATAATTATGGAAAAGAAAATATGGGTTTCTTTTCTGCATTTTTTTTAGGTCATGAGCCATGCTTTGGCTCTATTTCCTGTCGAATCCTTAACATTTTTCTGAAAAGGATTTTAATGAACTCAAAACTAGACATGACAAGCTTCAAAACAAGTATAAGTTTGTTGATTTCAGATGAGAATGTAGCCTTCTTAGTTTGATAAAATATTGGGAAAAAAACTATAAAAATATGAGTTGAATTTGTTCATCATAAGAGAACTAGGCATCTCTCCATCCTCATAGTCTAGTATTGACCTATTTCTCTTTTGATTTTGAGTTTCAAAGAAGTGTGAGTCTTTCCGTCCTCATAGTTAGGTAGCATTCCCATAGTCAGTGCACTAAGAATTAAATGTTTTAATATGAAATTCTCACTACCTGACCATAAGGACACTATCAGACCATAAGACTATATCTAAACCAATAAAACACTATCTGGCTAGATCTGCAAATTCACCGTGGTTTCTATGACCCAACCTCACATCTGCAAAGCATATTCCTCACTTTCCAATTGGTTATTTTATTTAATTTCTTGAATGCCCAATACTTATGGTTCATCCAGCTTAACAAAAATCAAACATAAGATTGAGGGATATGAAACAAAGATGATAGAATATGAGAGAAAGATGACAGACGATGAGAACAAATGAGAAAAAGATGAGAAGAAGATGAGAGAATATGAGAGAAAGCTTAGAGGAAGATAGAAGAAGAGAAAGGAGGCAAAAATGTGCGGATGGTTACTATCTCCATTATATAGTGTCTATTTTTGTAAACAAATTTTTAAGTATTATATTTATGAACAAATTTTTGAAAATGTTATATTTTCATCAATTTTCCTAATTTTTTCGGGTTACTCTAACCTACTGGTATTATTTCCCATTATGTGGTAGATAATTTCAGATTTGACCTTCACGTCAATACCTAATTGTATAATCTCTTCCTCGAATATTGTTGTAAAAAAAAATTGTATATACTTCATCTCACTACGATTCAATAAGGTTACTTCTCTTTCATAAGTGTGAGGTTTTAGAGAATCATACATTGTTTTCCATAAATTCTTTCTTTTAAATGTGATGTATTAAAAGTTAAAACAAGAGTGTAGAAGACGATTGAATATTGATTGATATTTATTTTGAAGGATGGGGGGTGGATGTTGGGAGTTGGCAGTTGGAACCAATAATAAACAAATTCCCTCCAAAAAAATACCATATTAAAATAAAGAAAAAATTACAATTTAATATATACATATATTTTTATTTTTTCACGTCAAATTTCATGTTTATATTGGATTTTTAAATTTTGCATTTAAGTACATGTTTCATCGATTGTAATTTTTGTCAAAAATCAGATTATTTGTTGACGAGTCTCATATTATGTGCCGCCCCACCCCCTAAAAAAAGGGCTCCAAAGCTGAATGCATGAGAAATATAGCATATTAATTCATTTTTCTACCTAAATATAACAATATAAAATGATTTATTTTGTTTTTAAAGTGATGCAAAATAGTTATTTTATCTTTAAACTCGATTTGAGAGTCGTTTTTGGATGGTTCCATATAAAACACGTCATGAATAACATGACTTATAATAAAAATTGTTACATATCTATGAGTTAAGGTGAAACATTTTAAAGAACTTAGGATACTTAAATATAAATTTTGATACTTAAATATAAATTTTGATAATTCAAATATAACTGTGAGTTTTATATAAATCATATAATATTAAAGTCTAAGTTACCTTATAATAAACTATGATTTTTTTTTTTGCTGAAAATAAAAATAAAAAGGATTTATTACCACTACACTAGTCGGGCTATTACAATAGTTAGGGCGTGTAAAATAATTATTTCGTTTTAGGAAATTACAATGTGATGCCAAGTGTATTATGCCAGAATATTTTCAATTAAGTTACAAAAGTTAGGGCATGTAAAATTATTTCGTTTTACGAAATTACAATGTGTTGTCAAATGTATTATCAAAGAATATTTTCACTTAAGTTACAAAAGTTAGGGCGTTGTTGATACCATATCGACCGACCACCTAAGTACAAGGCTCGCCAGGACAGGACAGGCGCCGACCGATTACCTAATCGGCACCCCCATAAACATGGCCTGCCGATCGGCATTTCCCCACAGACCTGTCATTCGGCACCTGACAGGATATAGACACCAGCTGGCTGCGACAATCACCTAACCAACTCTGCCATACCCACTCCCTGACGGAGGCAGGTTGGGACTCCAGCTGGCGCCTCCTCCGGATTTCCAGGGCTTGTCAGGCAACTCACATCCACAAAACACAACCTGCTCCGAAACAGTAGCCTAACGACCGCAGTTATGGCTACTATAAATACCTCGAAACCCTTCACAAAGGTAAGGTCTGAAACCCTATCCCGAGTACTGTATTTACTTGCTCTTCGACACACAGATACTAACTTAAGCATCGGAGCCCCTTTGGCTGACGCCACACCGGTGTCTAGTCTTTGCAGAATCCCTGCCGAGCGGCAACGCCCCTAGCGGGCCCAAAGCACCACGCAGCTGGTCCCAGATCCCCCAGTGGGTCTCATCGAATTGGTCCATTTCTAGATCAAACAATTGTCGTCGTCTGTGGGAACGATTATCCATCCCACTAACTCACATACCTTCGCTCAACCCCTGCCGACGTACCATGTCTGCCGAACGGGATGACGATGAGCTCAATAACACCCCTCATGGAGATCGCAACCGAGCCCGAGCTAGCCTACCTTCCGAGGACATGCTCGAGATGCTGAGAACTCTCCGGTCGGAGGTTGCCGAACTCAGAAAAAGCAACGCTGCCATCGAGAGCAGGAACCACGTGTGGGGGGAGCAACATGGAAGCACCCTGGCCATCCAGCAATCCACACGCGAAGAACTGTAGGAACAGCGGGAGGCAACCAAACAGGCCCTGGCCACTGCATCTCGTCGGCAGAAGTTCGACGCATGCCGAGTCGAGATTGGCGACACCTGCCGACCGGAGATGTCCGGTCGCCTTCTCTTCCATCAGACCGACCTGCCCGGTCCCTCGGGAACGCAGATCTACCGCGACGCCCGCGAACTACTCGAAAAGAGGCAAACGTAAGTCCAGGCCAACCGTTTGACCTACCCCACTCACGACCCACGCATCCAGGCACAACCGCCTTTGCCATTGCTATCCCAGGGCGCCCGGACGCGATCCGGAGCTGCACGCCGACCAGCACAGCATCTGCGGCCCTCCACCCAGCCTCTATGCAGTCCCTCCTAACCGACCGGATGACACCAGCCCGAGGACAATGATAGCTCAACCACAGCCTCATCTGGGCGGCAACCGTCACTACCAGGGAGGCCCAGATGCGGCAGCGGTACGGACCATCCGCCAATCAAGAACCGGCCGAACGATGACAGGCCGACAGGGTCAAGTCAACCCAACCGATCAGAGGAGATGGTTCAGGAACTCCTCCAATGCGTCCGAGAATTGGAGGCTAACAGACCAAAGGCCGGTACACTGCCCAGGCCCCGAACAAACATCAGTCCCTTCACGGACCGTATCATGCGGGTACCGTCACGAGACGGAGGTCAAACCCCTAAAGATTGCCCTATATGATGGACAGGGAGACCCAGACACCCAGACAACTCCGCGCTCGCCTTCAGAAATCTCTCCGACAAAGTGCAGTGCCTGATTTTCAGCTCCACCCTCACTGGGGCCGCACTCAACTGGTTCTATCGTCTGGAACCGCAGTCGATCGACTCGTTTGACTGCCTACATACGGTCTTCCTGAACCAGTTCATGATCCAAACGGATCGATTGCTCACAACCGAGGACTTGGGAACCCTCCGACAGGGGGATAGCGAGCCTCTGCGCCAATACGCCGCTCGATTCAGCTTGGAATACTCCAAGTGCCATGAGACGGATGACAAGGCCGCCTACCGGGCTTTCAGCAACGGGCTGCGGGAGTCCACCGTCAAGTACCATGCCTTCACCCAGGGTTGGGACGATTACAATGAACTCATGAGACAGGCGGCAATACACGCCAAGGTAAAACACTTCAACTCTCCCCAGGTGGCGCCCCAACCCGACGCGGCTAGCGGACACCCCCTACCTCCAAACAACAGGCAGGCACAGTCGCCTCCACCAATCAATAACACCCGTACGGATCACCGATCTGACTCACACTCCGGTAAGCGGAAGGGGACGTACAACAATGATCATTGGGGAAGAGACAAGTACCACAACAAGGGGTAGAGATCGAGCCACCACCAGTCAGGCAAGCCCCACACGGGACCCACCTCAAAGTATGAAACTTATTCCATTCTGAATACCTCCCTTAAGAATGTCTTGATGAGCATCGAAGGCACAATTCCCAAGCCACGAGCGCGACCGCCTGGCCCCCGCCCGGGCATCCAATCCAACCTATATTGCCAATACCACAAGTTCAACGGCCATACCATCGACGAATGCGTGGCCTTCTGCGACATCGTGGAGGCACTCGTAAGGGAGGGGAAGATCAACCAGTTCCTCCAGCATGCGCGCCCCGCGCAGGGTCTTCCACAAATCAACACGATCAGTGGGGACCCTACAATTTCTTCCTCCTACACCTCCAACCAGGCAAAGAAAAGCTTCCTGCGAGCCACGACATCCAACCACCAAATCTTCAACATCGAGAATGGGCGTGCCGCTAAGGTCGCACGGGCGGGATGGACGCCCATCACCTTCACCAAGGAAGAAGAACGGGGGGTCATTTTCCCCACGATGTTCCTTTGATTATTCGAGCTCAAATAGCCAATTTCGATGTCGGACGGATCTTGGTAGACACTGGCAGCTCCGTGAACGTCCTCTTCATGGACACTTTCAACCAGTTGGGCATCAACTCCGCAAGCCTCACCCACACTGGTTCTCCGCTACTCAGCTTCTTGGGCGATTCTGTTATGCCCCTTGGCACCATCTCCCTGCCTATCTCCCTGAGGAATGCGCCCAAGATCGCGACAGCCATCACCACTTTCCTTGTGGTCGATTGCCCCACGGCCTATAACGTCATTTTGGGAAGATGACTTCTCAACCAGCTTAGTGCCGTTATCTCTACTCGATCCCTCATCATGAAGTTTCCTACCATCATGGGCACTGGTCAAGTCCGCGATAATCAACAATCTGCCTGCTCCTGTTATCAAACCGCCTTGACGAAGGCCGACCCCGTTGACTCTGAGCTCCTCGAGCAAATAAGGGTAGGTCCCCCCGAGGACCCGCGCGACCTCTCTGCCATTTCACAGTCGCAACCCGTGGAGGATACAGAACTGATCACCCTTTTCCCGCGTCACCCCGAGCGGCAAGTGAAAATTGGAAGCGCACTCACTTCGGAAATCAGGGCACAACTCCCCAGTTTCTCCTGGACAACAGCGAGGTCTTCGCTTGGTCCTACGCCGACATGCCCAGCATATCCACTGATGTCATCTGCCACAGGCTTAACATCAACCCCTCTTTCAAACCAGTCACCCAAAAGCAGCGGACGTATGACGCTGAGCGACAGCTCGCCATGCAGGAGGAGATCATCCGGCTCATCACCATCCACTTTGTACGCAAGGCCATTTACGCCACCTGGGTCGCAAACGTCGTACTCGTCAAAAAACCTTTCGGATCTTGGCGGATGTGCATCGACTTCACAGATCTCAACAAAGCCTGCCTGAAGGATAGCTTCCCACTCCCAAAGATCGACCTCTTAGTCGACGCCACAGCTGGCCACGAGCACCTCAGCTTCATGGACGCGTACTCCGGCTACAACCAAATCCGGATGCACCCCGATGACCAAATCCACACCAGTTTCCGCACCAATTTGGGGGTCTACTGCTACAATGTCATGCTTTTCGGCCTCAAGAACGCTGGTGCCATCTATCAACGACTCGTCAATTTCATGTTCGCAGAGCAGATTAGAAAGACCATGGAGGTGTACGTGGATGACATGCTTGTAAAAAGTAAGACGGCCAACGAACACGTGCCAAATCTCCACAAGATGTTCTAGGTGCTGAAACAGTACAAAATGCGGCTCAACTCGGCCAAGTGCATTTTCGGCGTCCGTTCCGAAAAATTCCTCAGCTACATGATCAGCCAACGGGGAATCGAGGCTAACCCCGAGGAAATTCAAGCCATCCTGGACATGAAACCCCCGCGCACACTCAAGGAAGTCCAAACCCTTACTGGCTGATGAGACATGCGACGCCGCATTTGAAGCCCTCAAGACTTACATGAGCACCGCACCCCTGCTCACAAGACCCACGACCAGTGAAAGGCTCACCGTCTATCGTTCCATCTCCACATCTGCTGTTACCTCTGTCCTTGTAGCAAATCGGGATGGGGCCGAGTTCCCAGTCTACTATGTCAGCAAAGCCTTCCAGGACGCGGAGACCCGGTATGGCGACCTAGAGAAGTTGGCCTTTGGGCTCATCGTGACAGCTCGGCGCCTCCACCCTTACTTCCAAGCACATCCCATGTTAGTCCTCACTAACAAACCTGTCCGCCAGGTGCTTCAAAAGCCGGACACTTCCGGGCGACTCGTCAAATGGCCAGTTGAGCTTAGTGAGTTTGAGATTACTTTCGCCCCCCGACCAGCGGAAAATGGGCAGGTCGTCGCTGACTTCCTCTCCGAATTCACTTACAACACCACGCAGCACATGCCCGACACCATTGATCCCAACGCTGCGCCACCTGCCGCATCTGGCTGCAGGCCATCATCCCCGTCCACTTTGGACCACGCCAAGCCCATTTGGACTCTATATGTGGACGGGTCTTCCTGTCATACCAGCTCTGGCGCTGGCCTCGTACTTAGCACACCTACTCAGGAGCGGCTAGAGTACGCGCTGCGTTTTGGTTTCCAGGCTTCCAACAATGAAGCAGAGTACGAAGCCCTCCTTGCTGGCCTCAGGTTGGCCACCGACCTCCAAGCGCAACAGCTGCAGATTTACAGCGACTCCCAACTTATCGTCCGCCAGATCAATAGCCTCTATGATGCTAAAGACACCTTCATGACCCGATACTTGGCCAAAGCTCGACTCTTGCTTCGCCACTTTCACGGTTACGAAGTCACTCAGATACCGCGGTCGGAGAACAGCCACGCAGATGCCCTGGTCCGTTTGGCCTCTTCCATCGATGACAGAGTAGGCCGCCGCGTCCCCGTTGAGTTCCTTGCATCTCCAAGCACAAATGAGCAACCAATCCTGCTCACGACACAAGATCCCTCTTGGATGGATCCCATCATACTATACCTCACCACGGCCGAACTCCCGCCCAACCGTAACGAAGCTCGACGGATCCAGTGCCAGTCCGCACGATACACTATGGCACATGGCCATTTATATCGACGGGGATTCGACATCCCACTCTTGAAATGCCTCCCTACTGACCGGGGCATTGCGGTCCTCCGGGAAATTCACCAGGGGATCTGCGGCAATCACTCCGAACCCAGGTCCCTTGCGCATAAGGCTTTTCGGCAAGGCTACTACTTGCCCACAATGCGCACCGACTCTATGGCCATCACTCAACGGTGCATCCCATGCCAACGGTGTGCTCCTGTACCTCATTCTCCTGCTGAGCGCCTCACTCCCATGCTCAGCCCCTGGCCCTTCTCCCAATGGGGCCTGGACCTGATCGGTCCCATGCCACGAGGCAAGGGCGGCGTCGAGCACACAGTCATTGCGGTGGACTACTTCACTAAGTGGGCCGAGGCTAAACCCCTCAAGGCAATCACTATTACGATTTGATTTTTGGTCGTTATGTGCGTTATTGTTTGGATTTGTCTTTACGTCCGTTCGGTACATACTAGCCTAAACCCCGTGGATCGGCATGCCTACACGTTTGCACGACCCGCCCAAACGGGCACAAATGGCCAAGTACTCGCCTATCGGCAGTTCTCATTCAAAATACAAAAAGACAAAAACAAAAAAAAAGTGACTTTGCACAGCATACAGATGAATTTTGTAATAGGACTTTCATTTCCTTCCGAACAAGAATTACAGGTTACACGGGGCATTCCCCGGATTACAAAAAAAAAAAAAAAGAAAGCGAAACAACCAACAAATACAGCCCTCCGACTCAAACTTCCACCACCTCCTCGTCTGCCGCCTCGGCCTGGTCGGCAGCGGATGCCTCCGTAGCTTTCTCCCTACTAGTCAGCCGCTCGCCTTCGACATTCATCGGCAGCCCATCCAACGTGAAGGTCTGGGTCAGGACTGGGGGTTCATCCAACCACGGGAAGTTGAGCGTGACCCCTGGATTGAAGTACAACACACGATGTACGCAATCATCTTCTACCTCGGCAAGCGCTAGGCCTAGGTGATTCGCGTACACCGGGTCGGCCATGAAGTCCTTCAGGGTCTTTTTCCGGTCGGTTGACAGCAGGACTCGAAGCCTGTCCACCTCCCCTCGTAGCTTGCTCATGACCCTCTCCTGCTCGTTCAGTTGCCACGAGAAAGCGTGCACCGTATCTTCCCGGTCAGTTATTCCCCTCTCGGCTGCCTCCGCACGAGCCTTTTCCCGCTGGAGTTCCTTCTCCAGCTCTGTCACACGCTTCCGTGCAGCATGGCCCTCCCGATCCCGCTCTCCTCCCGCTGCCGAGTCGCGCTCTGCTCTGCCTCCAACCTCTGCATGTGCCGAGAGGCCTTCTGCAGCGCGACGTAGGTCTGCCCAAAGCACTTCCAAACCACAAACACTTGTCAAAAAAAATCACAACATCACCTAACCAAACATCTAGCACAAAGAAACACTTACATGGCCTTGCTCGGCCAGCAGGGCCGCGAATCGGCCCGAATGTGAGCCAGTGCCGATCTGCTCAATCTCCGCCGGTGACAGGACCTATCCCAATCCCCCCGGGATTACCGTGGAATGTGCCCTGCTCCCATCCAACAAGGGGTGTCAGACAAGGGATAACCAAGAGCCACTGCCCAACGGGGCATCCAGAGTGCGCAAGGATCGATGGAGGAGGTGTGCAATGTCCCAGTCTCTGCTGCAATCGCATCCGTAATCAACCTGAAGGGCATTAAAACCAAAAGCTGCGAGTGGACAAAAACCAATAAGTTTATTTAACACATTTATAAGACATTTATGCCCTCCAATAAAACCGTATGCATGCCACGAAAACCAGTAACCAAAACGTTTGCTCAACCGAGCCATTAGGGTCTTAGCCCAAAAACCGTTAACCAAAAATCAAGTGTGGGAACTCAGCCCAAAACAGTGGAATACCACAACCATACATATTAAAACCATGTGGGTCACCACCCACGACCATAAATGAACATCAATTCAAAAATCCAAAACCATTTAGGGTCCCCGACCCTACATACCATTTCTTAACCAATAATCCATTTTTACCACATAACACATATCCAACCAATAAGCCATTTTATTCATTAATCCATATTTTACCATTACCATCACCAGCATCCCAGATGCTTAGCGTCCCAGACGCTAGACGTCCCTGACGTCATATCTCACGGTTTCATAAGCTACGCGTGCTGCCCGAGGTCTCTCCGGGTCCATATATCTGACATCCCTGATGTCTGACGTCCCTGACGTCAATCATAGCAATCCTGCTCCTGAGTCATCATACGGTCCGGCTGCTCCGTATAATGACCCCTCGCAGGAAATGCACCGTGACTTCCCCAGTGTCCCAGACATCTGGAGGAGACCATCATATATCCTTGTATCCAGATGGTATATGGAAAACAGTTTTATTAAATCCTTTTTATTACAATGGGCCCTGCCCGAAATTTCCATAAAACCACGTAAATCCATTTAGGGTCCCTAACCCAAAATCACAATTATTAAACATAGGGTCCCTGACCCGAAATCACATTTATTATCCAACTGGGCCTCATGCCCGATTTTATGAACCACTGGGCCCGCGGCCCGATTTGTAAACCAACTGGGCCCCTGGCCCGATAACATAACTCAAATGGGTCTCAGCCCGATTTCATTAACCAACTGGGCCACCGGCCCGATTTTCAAATGGACTCCAAGTCCGAAATTTCCAACATAATTGGGCCTCAAGCCCGAGTTTATATTTCCAATTTCAAAACCATTTCATCATATTATATCCAAGTCATAAATATGGAAAATCCATGTAAAACCGGAAAACCTCGATTTTACGTGCAAGCACGTAAATCGCCTCGAAATACGTGAAACCGTACAATTTACCAACAACCAAATCAACATCACACAATCACAACCATAATCCATATAAAACATTTAAGCATGCATAGAATTTATAAAACCAAAGTCCACTCACAGACCGTTTTAACGGTATGCCTCGATACGCGTGCCACCGGCCCTCCCGGGCCTCACCACTAACACCGGGACTCCCAATCCTGTCCAAATCACATTAGAGGGTCACTAACCTCATCATTAACATCCTATCAAAGTCCCGTAATTTTCCCGAATTTTTACTTATTTTTAAACTTAATTTAAAACCTTCGGACATCCCGAACAATATCGAGACGGTGTCCGATCGACACGAAACCAATTCCAAAATGTCCGTTACATTAAATAGGACAGAAGTCATGTTGACCTCACCTCGAGATTCGTGCCCACGCGCCGTCACGTGCCGCCGTGAGTGGCTGCGCGTGAAACTCACGCGCCTGCTACAGTGCATCGTCCTAACCCGTATGTCTGGTAAACGAGTCCAGTTTACCCGCGAGATGACCCGGTTCCAATCCTGTCAATTCGATCTTAATTCCTTCAATTGATCATTCCATTAGTTTCGTTTTAAGTTAAATTGAGGTTCTGTAACGTTGATTACACAAAAAATTACCTACAATTCCACGATTCGATGATGAACACCAAGAACACTCCGAACACTGTTCATTCATGGAATCCCTTCAATGGCTGCAGGTTTCATCCAATTGATGATCCCAGAAGCATCAACGGACCCTAAGGAACAATTCCCCCACATCAATTGCATCAAACCTGTGCTCAATCGTCACGACTCAAGCTCGAGCACCGTCACTGTTCAACAATGGAGTTCTGTCAACCACAGCCGTTTTCCTTCAATTGACGAACCCAGAAGCATCGTGGGATCATGAGAAGCAGTTTCCCCACCTCAATTCCGTCCATCGAAGCCTCCAACTCCACGACTCAAACTCGAATTTCCTCCTCTGTCACCAAGTGTGATCAGAGCCAAAACGTTGCCAATTCATCTCGTTTCTTCGACAATTATGATCGTGGCACTCCCAGGAAGCTGAAGGTAATCTCCAATTTGATCCTCACGGCTCAAATCTTCCAATTCGAATTTTCCCTCTAATTTTCCCGAAATCCAAAATCCAAAATTCAACCCACACTCAATCCCTCGTGTTTCCCCGTTAATTCAATCATCTTAGTCTCTCAGTTTTCTCTCAGGAACGGCAGAGAGAGGGAGCCAATTCTCCCAATCTGATTCCCCCAATTTTGTGCACGGTTTAGGAACAAAGAAGAGGAAATTAGGGGAAATGGTGGATTAGATGATGATGATGTAGTAATGATGGTGTTGGGAGGGAAACATGGAGCTGGAAACAAGGGATGGGTGACACTTGTCACTCATCCGGATGTGCACAGTCAACGGTCACTATTCATTATTATATTATTATTTTAATCTGAGCCTCGGTTCGTTAGTTCGTTTCCTTGACCATAACTTTGTCGTCGAATCTCCGATTTCGGCATGCCGCCTGTCATTGGATTCGTATCAACGATACCTACGTAACGGTCCTTGGCCCTCGCCCATCGGACTTCCCGGTCAAAAAGTCAACATTTGGCCCCTAACATGCCAAATTACCAAAATTGTCAGGACCCACCCCGGTTTCACCCCGAAACCCGAGGTCAATCCCGCTCCTGTCTGACTCCCCGACACAACACCTAAGTAAAACTCACTCAATCCCAGTCAGACGCAGGAGTAATTAGACAACATATCCCAAAGTTATCGTTTACAGAGTATAGTACGAAAATACAAGGAACTAAAAGTCGATAAATACATGCACACGGAAGACTTTAAACTACTCCGGGACCCCTCGCGTGACTTCTATGCCTCGGTCACTGCCTCGACGTCAAGACCCCGCACTAGCTCCACAACCTGGAGGGCAATTTAAAACAGAAGATGTGAGTGGACCATAAGAACAGAAAGGTTTCTAAAACCATTTATCAAAAAGCCGAGTTTAACCCTCCGTTTTGAAAACTACATGCATAACCACCAGTTGTTAACACAGTTATAAATCAAGTCTTATAAAACATAATAAGAACAGAAACACTATAAAACAGGTATGGAAATCATGGCATGAGTATCAAAACCCGTATCATAAACCATAAAGCTCAACTCATCATTTCCCGATCAAACCTGCTGGACCTATCCGAGTCTTTAAACTCCCGAGTCTTTAAACTCAATCCAGGCCTTAATCATATCCGAGTCTTTAAACTCCCGAGTCTTTAAATTCAAACCGGGTCTTTAAACCCAATCCGGCCGGTCCCCCGTCACATATATCCGGGTCTTTAAACCCAATATCCAGATCCAGCAAATCCAATCCCAAATCATTTGAAAATCATTTACCAATCCACATCCAAACCCGAATCCGAAATCACTGGTCCGATGCCCATCCGGCATCCAGAACCGTCATTCCGAACCCAAATCCGGAAATCCCACGTTTCAACTTTAAAACTAAATTTCGCTTTCCGAAATCCGATTCTAAATTCGAAAACCTTGATTATCAAAATCATATTCCAAAATTCATTTATAATCATTAGAAATCACTTATCAATTGAAATCCCAAAACTAAAGCATCAATTTCAGAAACCAACCACTTTCTCGTAAAACGTGCTAAAAACCGGACTTCCTCGAAAAGCGTGCAATAATGTAAAACCAACCAAAATATACTCGATAAACATAGAATGATGATTGAAACCATAAAACGATTATAGAAAACAGTTATGCATGTTCGAGTTTAGAGAAGGGGTCCACTCACAGTACTGAGCCCTACTCGCGTCCCGAACGTCCAGCCCGTTCCTCGGCTTCCTCGGGAAATCCCGATCCTGTCAATCACCGTCAAATTACGTCACTAATACATCTACGAAGCAACTACCTAATTTTCCTTAAAATTCCCCGAACCAAAGACTTAAAACCCGGGACCCTAAACATTCACCCTCGCGGAACCAAACTCAAACGACTTCCGATTGACCCGAAACCAACTCCATTGAACTCACCACAACTCCTAGACCAAAAGTCATGTTGATCGCTTCTCCATACGCCGCCGCACGCGCCCCCATGCGCCGCCCAAAGTGGCTGCGCGTGGCCCTCACGCGCCAGCTACAGTGTCACCCCCAACCTCGAGTGCACTGTGCTGAACCGGCCGCTGCAACTGGACCGGCGAGAGGCATTCTCTGCCGTCCGGCCACCAATTCACTCCCTCTCTTCTCCTACAGCTTCGTCCAGACACCACGAATCCATCCCTCAACTCCTCTAACCTCGACACAGTCCCGTCATCGTCGATTCAAGCTCGAACCAGACGGCCATCACACCCCTGTTTCACGATCCATCTGCTCCGGTCACCTCCCGTCACGGTGGCGACATCAGACGATTCCTAAGGCTTTACTGAACCTAGACCTAACCTCCGTTACCCTCGACTCACCCCCAAACTCGTCGACTCACCGTTTGAATTTCACGGCCAAACAGAGCACCAAAGTGCTCATCTTTGCCTAAGCCCCGCCGTGTACGCCCCCGTCACGGCGACCATCCTAGTCGACACCTAGGACCCTCCTGAACATAACCCTAACCTTCAATTCCCTCGACTCTCAGCCAAACCTCACGACTTTCCAAATGAAATTGCACGGGAAAACAGAGCAAGGAAGTTTACCTTTCGATTGCAGCTCCGCCGTCAGCATCGCCGCCTACCACGGTGCTCGTTGGACTCCTTGCAACCTCCTCAGCCTCCCCTCGCCTTGGTTTGCCTCACCTCACGGCGTAGCCACCACCTCGAACTCTCAGGCTCCCTGTTTCCCCCAAAACTTCTCCGCACCTCCACCGTGCCGTCGTGCACGATTGCACCACCAAAACCCGATCAGCAACTCACTCCTACCTCCCTGTCACTCTCACAACTCAATCTTCACTCACCCTTGCACCCAGATCGATCAATTGATCTCAATCTCTCACCCTCTGTTCTCTGTTCTTTGAACACACACCAACACGAACAACACGGATGCACCCAATTAATTAGGACCGTGAACACACAGGATTGCACCAGAAGCCTCTACACACATGCCACATGTCACCATCCACTCAATCCTGATCCCACTTGGTTAAACCCCAGCCGTCCATCTCCTTTCTCTCTGCACAAATCCCCAGAAAACAAAAGACCAAAATACCCTCCTGTTTTACTCATTTTTACGGTTTTACCAAAACTTCCTAGACCCGTAACTCTCGCCTCGTAAGTCCGATGAATGCGTGCCGCCTGTCATCGAACTCAGGACGTCGAAAGCTACCTAACCATCCTAGGTCAACCTACCAAAACTCGATTACTCAAAAAGTCAACTATTCCCCCTATTTTACCAAAATTACGATAATGCCCTCGACCTTCCGAACATCACAACTTCCTCCACGGATGTCGGAATCAGGCGTGCCACCTGCCTATGGATTCGTGACGTCCTAAACTACGTCCTGGTCACTGGTCAAAGTCCATCAGACCTCCCAAACTAAAAGTCAACGTTTTTGCCCGAACTAGGGGCAAAATCGTCATTCTACACTTACGGACCTATCGGGACCACCTAACCGCCGATTAACCTCACTGATCACACCTTAACCACTCTACTTATCCCGGCTCTCGGGACGGGTTGTTACAATCTACCCCTCAACTTCCGAACATCATAACTTTCTCTACGAATGTCAGAATCGAACGTGCCACCTGTCTATGAACTCGTGACGTCCCGAACTACGTCTCGGTCATCGGTCAAAGTCCATTTGACCGCCCGAACAAAAAGTCAACATTTTGCCCACGACCAGGGGCAAAACGGTCATTTTGCACAATTTGTCCGATTCCGCCCTACTAACCACCGTTCAACCTCACTAATCAAGATTAATGACTAATCTAATCCCGGAATTCGAGACGGGTCGTTACAGCCGGTGTCACATGGGAGCCAAGCACAAAGGCATTGGCCACCGGCGCTAACCACTTGTGCACATGGTGGGTGATCGGCACCCATCCTTCCCTGGCCTTGGCGGACCGGACCACCGCCCCCATCTCCAACGGCTCGACAAAAAAGACTGCAAACCCTGGCCCACCGACCGGCACCCTCTCCTTCACCGGCGGCGGCATCTCCACCCTGGCCTCCTTCGCCTTCTCCTTCGGCATCTCGGAGGCCTTTAGGGCCGCCTCCCTCTTCCACCGGCGGTCGACACTTTCATTCTCCGACACCCATGCTGCCGGAGGAGACTTCCTCTGCCGAGCCTCCATCAGCTTCCTCCGGCGTTCCCAGGCTTGGTCCAGCCCACCGATTAGGGGCCGCTTCAGTCCGAGCACCAGACTCTTAATCTCGGCGCCCTGCCTCACTTCGGGCCGGATCGGCTTCGGGAGCCGATCTGGTCGGCCACCCGAACTAGGCCCTTGTTGCGGCTCCTCTCGGCATACCCCCTTCGGCTTCAGAGCCAAGGTCTTCTGCCTCCGCGGCGGCTGGGGGGTCACCTCAGGCTCCTTGCCCTTGCCATCGGCCGCGGAACCGTGCTTCGCAACTGCTTCGCTCATCTCTTCTGGGTTGCTTGCTCAACTTGCGGATGCGCTGCAAAGAAAACTATTAGACTCTCGGCACCCTTCACAACATTACATATACACTACTCTACTTACCAGGCGGCAGGATAAGACCAACGACAAGTAGGTTGGACGGAAGCTTTAGGACGCATCAGCTGCGCTCTAGGTCGGATAGCTTTTCCCGGACCAGGTTGCATGCCTCCTAGTCTTCGGCTGTTACCGTTGCCTTCGACGGACCTGCCACACAACAAAACACAATCAGACCCCGTCTTGGTAGCCCCAATTGCCACTCTATGGCCACTGGCCGAATGGAAGACAGACAAATCCAGACTGGAAGTGGCTGGGAATCCTTGATCGAACCCGGCTCACGTCCCCCTCCCACAACCCAGACACCCAGCAAAATCGGTGCCTCCAGCTCTTCTGCGACGTCGACACATCGTTAATGAAAGCACCACGAGCCGTCTTGTGCAGACACTCCATCTGGTACCATCCCGAACCGTAGGTCTGCCTCTTGAAGCGGTAGAGTGCGCACAACTGCCCCTAGGTCGGCTCCGGTAGCCCCGCCAGTCGGAAGGTCATGTACCGGCTGATCAGAATGATTCAGCCATTGGCGTTCAGCTGCTCCGTGGCTAAGTTTTCCCTCGCCATCTTATCCTGGAGCCACGGGTGCAGAGGCAGCCTCACTCCATGCTCGAAACAGTCAACATAAAATAACGTCAACCCTTCTGCAGTCGGTCGGTCGGCTCCGGAAGTGTTGCAGTCCCCCTGTTGCCGCACCTCCTTCCTCGGCAACCTGAGAGCCCTATCTAGGCTGTCACTGCTGCTGGACGACGAAGAACTGTCGGTTGTGGACCTACTAGTGGACGTTGAACCACTACGCTCGCTCGGCACGTCGCTTGCCTAACAAGACGGTGTTTCCCCGCCAAAAGCTTACGGGGACCTAACCCCAGATCCACTGTTTGACTCTGACTTTGACATCTACAAATTACCAAAATAAAGAAGCTACGACTAAGCACCTACGCTACGGAACACATACTCAGACAGGATGCCGTTCGACAGAAATTATACATGTTACGTCCTGACTCGGCGGAATTGGTTTCGCGTGCGTGTCCTTTCCTCTCGGCAAGTTCCAATTCAGTCGACACTTGAATTTATCTCACAGATGCACTGAGTAAAAAGTAAAAAATTCAAAAGCTTCCACCCCTTTTTATAGGCCCCTGGAACGCCTCAAGATGCGTGCTTCCGATCTAACGGCCACCAGGCCGATATGGCCACCTTTCCGATACGGATACGTCCTTGTACTGTATGCATATCTGTATCGTACATTCCCACCGACCGGCATCTCTCGCCATCTTCCTCGATGACATGCTTCTTCTCTCCGTCGACAAGAACACTCTGCAACCGACGTGTCACCGCCATCCCCCTCGGCCGCCTCTCCACGATGGACCGATCGTCCCGGTGGGCAGCTTGCGGGACTCGGCAACAGGGACTCCTTTCACATCGGACATACGGTGCACCTCTTCGATCCATGACTTGGGGGGCTACTAGGGGACAGGGCGCACCGCCCTAGTCGGTCGACAAGTACCAGCCGTCATCACAAGTCCTCGACCGAGGAAATCCACCTCAGTCAAAGACTTAGGGGACTTATGTTGATACCATATCGACCGACCACCTAAGCACAGGGCCCGCCAGGACAGGATAGGCACCGACCGATTACCCGATCGGTACCCCCACAAACGTGGCCCGCTGATCGGCATTGCCCCACAGACCTGTCATTTGGCACCTAACAGGATACAGACACCAGCTGGCTGCGACAGTCACCTAACCAACTCTGCCATACCCACTCCCTGACGGAGGCAGGTTGGGACTCCAGCTGGCGCCTCCTCCGGATGTCCAGGGCTTGTCAGACAACTCACAGCCACAAAGCACAACCTGCTCCGAAACAGTAGCCCAATGACCGTAGTTATTGCTACTATAAATACCTCGAAACCCTTCACAAAGGTAAGGTCTGAAACCCTATCCCGAGTACTGTATTTACTTGCCCTTCGGCACACAGACACTAACTTAAGCATCGGAGCCCCTTTGGCTGACGCCACACCGGTGTCTAGTCTTTGCAGAATGTGATGTCAAATGTATTTTTAGAGAATATTTTCAATTATAACTTAATTGGAGTGTGAAATACTTTGTTTTAAAAATTCAGATAACGCTGTTATTTGAACTATTTAAATTGATAGTATTAATTTTTTTTTTGGTTAAAAGAGATACTTTATTAAAATAGTTGAACCGCAACATTTACATCATGAGCTAAAATATTAAATAATCATGGAGGCTCTAAGCCTTTCCATCTGAAACAACGCTTAAAACGTTTACAGAAAACTACAACTTCATGAGTCGTAATGTTGTGTTTACGAGTGGTGTACCTAAGCTGTACAAGCTCAAAAAGAGGTTGCATAGTTAGGATATCATGAATTACTCCCAAGATACAAGTCTCAAGACAAATACCTGATGTAACATATTGAACTAGAAGTTGCGAATCCAACTCCAGGATGACTCGATTACAATCAAAATTTGAACATGCAACCATAGCAGCACGGATGGCATAAACTTCAGACTGCAAGGCATTATCACAAGGAAAACACCCCCTAGAGTAATTGATCACATTAATTGAGCATATGTGATGTGACATTCTATTTATAAAAAAAATATAAAATAATTTAATTTATTAAAATAATATTATTTATTAATTATTACATAATTTATTATAATTGATATAATCAATTAAACTGATTTAATTGACAACATTAATAGAATCATCTTATTGTAACATCTAAATGCTCATATTTTATTATTTTTCTAGATATTTTAATTTTTTTAATCATGTCAAAGTTCATTTATTGTTTGCTATATATCTTAACATATGCCCCCTTTTTTTTCTTTTAAATCAAATTGAATAAAAGAGGATCAGCCCACCAAAACCACAGTGCACAAGGACACTATACACCTCACACCAAGGCAAACACACGAGCTAGGCTTTAATGCTATATACCATTCAATAATATGGGCATCCAAGCCATTCATCCCCTATTTTGGGGCCTAACCCCTTCATAACCCTTGGACCATAGCATTGAATGGTAAGGGAGCATTGAAGCCGTGCCCCAAACACACCCTAAAAAAGAAGGAGAAAGCAAAAAATCACTCGTGAGGAATATTCCAACTCCTAGTAGATAAGGAAGATAGGATATGTCTTTTGGGTCCAACTAGTTTATCAAATTACTTTAATGTAGATATTTATATCACATTTTAATAGTATCTTATCATATTATATTTTTGATTTATTGAATTATTTTTGTGTTATATTACAAATAAAATTATTTATTTTTTAAATTATCATATTAAGATCATTTATATTAAAAATCAATAAAATTAAATGTCGTTTAATCATTCAGTCGTATTAAATAAATCAATTTTAGTAAGTATTAATATGTTCAAAACGATATATATAGGTATAAAGACGATTCCATAAATTAAATGAGTGATATGAAAAGATACTATTAAATTAAGAATGCTATAAAGTTAATAGTGCAAGTATTATCTTTATTTTAATGTCTAGATAAATATTTTAATTATAATTGTTAGTTAATATCACATCTTCTAAAGCGAATTATTATTTTGGTTTTCTTTTGGTTTTATTATTATTTTTATTTTGCATCACTAAAGCATCCCACCTTCAAAAATTATCATATTATGAAAAAGTGAAAGGCTTTCGGGAAAAAAAAAGAAGAAAAAAGTGAAAGGCTAGTCTTTGACTTTATGCGCCTCCTTAATTAATAATGTTCAATCCTTCGTCTTCCGAGTTCCAACCACGTGCCTTGCACAGTGTGAGAGTGAGTCTAGCCCCTTTTCTTCGGCCTCTCCATTCTCTCTTTCCTCCGTGTCCCTCATTTTTGTTCGATGTTATATCTTCTGATACTATATAAACAAATATTAAATTTATTACGAATTTAATTATAAGTATATAAAAATAAAACTATAGTAAAAAAGGATACGTGGCCTCATTAAATTTATTAAGAACTTAAAATAAGAGTAAAAAAAATCTCTTTGCCCATTGGAAAATGTTTATATTTTCAAAATATATTCTCAATGCGAAGTTTATAAAATTGTATTATTATTACTAATTTAATAATATTTTTATCCATTTTGTTATATGGGGTAGGATCTTGAATTTAATCTCATAAATATAAGATTATATATAATTTACTCATGAATATCCTTATATATAAATGTAATATTTATGGATAAATATGTAGTATATTCTCGAGAAATGTTATCCGATCCGCACACATAATAAAATATATAGAGTACTAATTTTCATTATTTTTCTTCCCACGCATTATAAATTGATATAAGCGAAATTGAATAGTATCGTAAAATTCGGTCAATCGAGAGGAAGCAAAGGGAATCGTAGTACCCCTTCCCATTGGAATCGGTCTACACGCCCAAACGCCCCAAAATCATCTCAAATTTTTAGGGTTAAATTCGGAAATTACAAAACCAAACAAACTAAAATTATTGAATCACCCATCAACTAGCTATTCTATTGCCTTTTGGCTTTTGGTGCGTCGCGTCTCTGCCATCATCTCTCTCTTTATCTTTTTTGCTTTGTTATAATTGTATCTAATTACTGTCCCTTTTCTTTTTTGAACATTATTGAATCATATCTGACGGTACTACAGGAAGCCACGGTCACGGGACTCGCAAGGTATCCGATGCCATTTTCCAGTCACTACAATTCCTAACGCTGTAAATTTGGACGTCTTAATTTCGCATTGGAATGTGAGTATTAAATCATAAACATATTTGTATTTATGTTTCGTAAATTCAAATGTCTTAATTTTTATTTTGTTGGAGAACCCAAACATGCTCTAAAGTTTATTACTTTTTTTTGCTTACATGCCCTCAAGAAAATGAGAATTTCAGAATGTGAGCATATTAGAATTTAAAGGCATAAAGAATTTGATAGATCCATTTAGTTTTTCAGTTACATTTCCAAAAAATCTTAAAAACACACACAAAACCAAGCAACACAAAAATGGATGGTTCCGATCCTTGAAATCATCATCATCCTCCAATAGAAATTCTCATTATTATTATAATAATTATTTTTCTGTTTTCTTTTTTGGTTGCCATGGAAGGTCGCCCGAGGCTAACGCTCCTCGATCAGATGTCAGCAAGTAGCAACGGGAGAGATTTAGCCGGTTTAAGCCTCGACGACCTCCTACTGGCCCCTGCATCCAAACAGCCGCCTCCACCGCCTGCGCTTCCCGAATCTATCTCGGGTCGGACCTTACTTGATATTATCCGAGACGAGGAGCCCAAGTCATATCGGGACCTGATTGGCAAGAAGGATAAGAAATCTTGGAAGTCGTTTAAAGACCGAATCCGATTAAAACGCGCCGGCTCCGCTTGGGCATCGTCTGTCCGCGTCCCACAGTCGGATATCTTTGTCCGGAATAACCACCACCACCACCACAATTATCGATCTCACAACTCGCGTCGCAGCCCGGTCCGATACGTTACTCCCGAGACGAGTTTCAGCATGGCTGGAGACGACAGCAATGCGTCAGGTGCGAGGCAGATTTCGCGACGGAGCTCGGTTCGGGTTCCGGCGGACGAGGCCGAGATGGAGGGTCAGAATGCCCGGGCGGGAATATTCTCGCGCCGGAGCTCCGTGCGATTCGCGGCTGACGAGGTAGGGACAGACTCGCCGCGGCGCCGTTTGTCGACGGCGTTGGAGGAGGAGAGATCTCTGTCTGCGAGAGAAGCTGTGGCGGCGCAAGTGGCTGCCGAAGCCGCGGCCGCCGCTTCGGCAGCGGCACATCAGGAGGAGGAGGACGAGCAGTCGATGGAGGAGAGAAGTGCGGCGGCGGAGAGGACGGAGGCGGAGCCGGTGAGGATGTCGTTGATGGATTTGCTTGAGGAAACGGATAGGCAAATGGGGTTGGAGTCGAGGTACACGATGGATGACGATGAAGATGAGGAGGACGATGAGGATGAGGAGGAGGAGGCGGAGGTGTTAGAAGGGAACACAGAATATAATTGCTGCGTGTGCATGGTGAGGCATAAAGGCGCGGCGTTTATCCCCTGCGGTCACACTTTTTGCAGGATGTGCTCCAGAGAGCTGTGGGTCCAAAGGGGCAACTGCCCCCTCTGTAACAATTTCATCTTGGAAATTCTCGATATTTTCTGAACAGACAAAAACAGAAAAATTACTGCAACCAAATTCCATTTTTATGCATCTCTTTGTTTTCTGATTGGAGTTATTTAGATTTTTCTTCTTCAACAGTCTCTCTGTCCTTTTTGGTTGATCTCTTCTCAATAGATTTTCAGTGAATGAATGAACGAATGCCTTCTTTCTGGGCTCTTCTCTGTACATCGTTTAAAATCCATTTTGCAAAAATTGAACTCCAAACTTTTCAACTTCCTACAGTATGATACGTAATCACCACATTATCAACCTATCCTACAGGAGATAAATTGCTAATAATTTAGATCGAATCACCACATTATCAACCTATCCATTTCCGTAGGATCTTATTTTCAAAGGAGCAGCAGATTCTACAACAAAAAGCAGAACCTGCAGGTTAAACTTGAGGTTCATTTTAGTAAATGATAAATGTCTACCAGAACCATCTATATTCAGAAACTCTATCTATCAGATACCATTTGAGATGTATACATACATAAATATTGAGTATTTACATGCAAGTTGCAACAATAGTTGGGTTAAAACTCAGAACCCATCCCAGATTGGATTCCCATTACAAAGTCCTTTTGCTTCTTGTTCCATCCTAATCCTGTCTATCAAGATATATGGTCACAATTTAGTTAATGAACTTAAGAAATTCATGGGTAAATTTCACTCCGGGCGCAAATCAAATGTCGGAAATCCAAGTTTGTATCCCCTGAGGGGCATGGCATTTCTCAGGTTCCCTCACTATATAGATTTGATCTCCCACTTTGTTTTCAGAATCCTGGTTTCTGTACCATGTCCATAATGCCCAAGTCTCATTCTTCACCTGCAAGTTATGCACATTCAAATCCCATTAATTAAACCATAAGCCACATGATCAAAAGTGAGCTACTTTGCAACAAAAAGCCTCTTGCTCCATATGAAGGATTTCAAATTGGGTCCATATGATTTTACCTAGGGTTCGTGACATACAGTTCCCATAGGACACAACCAAAATTCTTAATAACCAAAGATAACCCAACTCAAAATTTGACAATTAAGGACAAAAGATCTAAAAAACAACCAAAATACCATATCCCTCAAATTTAAAATCCTAAACTGGTCGGCTTGACCAAAGGTAGAGAAGGTCTGCCTTAGCAACCAAAACGTACCAAGCTCAAGCTAGCCAATGCTAACCAACCATGTCTGATCGACCAGCCCCCAAGCACCTCCCTGATCACGCCAGCAAGGTCGGAACGGCCTAGGACGTTCATATCTGATCGACCAACCTATAGAACGGCCTGGCCACCAATCGGTCTCCTTGCAGTCAACTACAGGCCGACTCTTCTTAGGCCGACAACATCTGGTTGGCCGAGCCCACTGACAAGTCATAAATGTTGCCCAAGACCACCTAAGGACACCTGTCAGCTCCTAAAGGTCACAACATTTATCCCACATTGACAAACACCAATAAACACATTTAATGCTACTATAAATACAAAGGTATCCCCTCCAAAAGGTAATGACAATTTTGCCCTCACGCTACCTAAATTATCACAGTACCCTTCCTACTTAATCTTACTTAAGCATCGGAGACTATTAGGCCGGCATCACACCGGTGTCCTTTTGCTCTTACCCTCTTCCTATGCAGGTCTTCCTACCCCGAGAGGAGCAGCAAAGGCGCTCGGCAAGGCAAGTCTAAGTTGGTTCATTTCTTGCATCAACACTAACAACGCCTTCAAACCAAAAAGGGTTAAGTTCCCACAATCCAAGGACTAAACCCTAAGCCATAAGCTCTCCCACCACCACCCACTCCTGCCCAAACTCGCCTTCCCCCTCCACGAAAGTTTTCCAAAACCCTTAACCTAAAACCAATAAATCTCATACAACACCCTTAACTTTGTCAAGGGCAAACATGTAAAATAACAATGCTCAAACATTTCGGATTGAATTTGGCAAGTGATACCCTTGGTTTCCTTAGGGTCAAAAAGTACAATTACAATTCTTAAAAAATTGGTTTGTCTGTGGTTGTAAGAAAAAAATTGATTGTCCTTCTATCCTTGCTTTAAATTGTCCTTCTGTGTAAGTTTGATTATAACTGTGCCCTGGGGGTGTAGTTTTCTCTTTACTAACTGAAGATAACTATATTACATTACGGTAAATATGTGGTCTTTATATGCAAATTGATTTTCACCTATATATCCATATTTCCATCAATAATGCTTGAGCTATATCATTCGTGGGGTCATAGAAATTACACTCAAACATTTATAGTGAATTAAATTTATTTGTTGAACTTCGACTATCCCAAACAGAGACACAGAGAAAAGAGAGTACCTCAAGGATTCCATGGCCAAAGCTGCTTTCTCTGAAAGCACTATAGTCTGGCTGCTGGTCCCAACAAAATTTACCGGCTGCTGGGCCAGAAGTAAAGTTTTTTGCACAGAGGTTACCCCCACCCAAGTCCTTGTCAGGAGTAGCTGCTGGTTCTGGGCAATTACCAGGTTCATCAGCATGTTTAACTGCCATCTTCTCCCGGTTACCACCGTCACCAATAGTAAGATATACAGGACCACAAGGATCTAAGTTGTAATTGTAAACTCGATTTGACCTCTCGTAGGCATGAACCTATTATTTTGTTCAAGCAAACAGAACAACATTCAATCCACCGTAAAATATTCATCATTCACAGACACTTAGGTACCGTGGTAAAACTAGAGATAATGTCCAAGTTCAAGATACCATACAAGATTTGAAAATGCAAATCCCATTGTTTCAAGGTATTAATTGATTCACGTTATACTCGGTTTTTTCCAAATGTTCAAAAAATAACATAAATGCAGTTGTCTCTATCACTATCAAGATTTTCATGATGTCATTATCATTACTTACATGTCCATTGAAAACTATATCAACGCCATAAGAGTATAGTAACCCTTCCATTTCCACCCTCATACATTCTGCCTCTTTGTAATGGGCCTCATAGGTGCTATACCACGGCGGATGCCAAGTAGCAACTAGCCATGGAGTTGTGGATCTGTCAATATTAGCCAAATCTTGCTCTAGCCACTTGTATTGGTTCCCTGACGGAAAAAAAAAATTGCATATTACAAAGTCTAAACCAAGAAAATGCGAAAATGGGGGACATTTAGGCAAAACATGAGCTCAAAATTTATGCACAATTTTATTACCTGATCTGCTAAAGTCAGTGTAGGCTCCAAGCATGATAAAATGAATCCCTCCTGCATTAAAGGAGTAATAGAATGTTGATGAGGATTTACTTTCTTCAGATGGGAATGCAAATCGAGAACTATAAGCCACAAATGTCTTGTTTTCAGCCTGTTCTTCTATTTCATGGTTCCCTTCTATCACCATTATTGGAACTTCAGAAATTAATTTCTCCATAAACCTACACAAATTATAAATTATCCGGAAATGGCAACATCAGAAAACGAGTTTCATAAAACATACTTTACAGAAGCCATTGCATGCGGTACAAAGTAGAAAATTCATTTTCTACCTTCCCCAGTAGTCCCATCGAGGCTGATAGGTCTCATGGATTGGAGAGTCTGGAAAGTCGCAAGAATAGCAATCAGAGCCGGTTCCATTTGTGAGGTACAGGTTTGCATAAGTAACATCACCAATCAATAGTACAAGATCAGGGTCGTTACTAGCCAAGTTACTAATTGTGGTAGTTGTGTTGTAAGTAAGGCCAAGGTCCCCCACAACTGCTATTCTCGACGGATAGCTCTTCGGACCAGAAAGTGGCATGGTCCTGAAATGGTGAATTTTACTCATGGCGGGTATTGAAGGATCCCCACATCGATAAAAATACAATGTATTTGGTTTCAACCCTACACAGAAACAGCAAGCATTTCACCAACTTATCAGAATCAGAACAGCTTGATGATCACGAGGTGACAAAACAACATGATCAGATTTTCCTATAGCACAATCTATTATCATCACAGCTTATGGTTCAAAGCTCATTCAGCCAAAATAAAAGAACCCAACTTCATTCAACATTGAAACTTAAAAAGAACGGAAGAAAATCGAAATGAAACCTGTGAGACGAACATGGTGGATGATTCCAGAGGTGTAATTTTGGAGGCCTTCAAAAGGGTAGAGCTGATTGTAAACAAGAGAATACCCTCTGGCTTCATGTGTTGGTGGATATCTGAGCCGCCCATAACGAACAACACTTGCCACACTTTTGGGGTCCAATGGCTTTATGCTCTGACCAATTTGAAATTCCCCTGCAACATTCAATTCATAAACAGCCAAATCCGCAAGACCCAAAAATAAAAAATCAAACTTTTCAATTTCCAACCCAAGAAATTTCAGTTTCATTCAAACCCAAACTCATAAAAAAAAAAAACAAAAAACCATAAAGCTTCCAACACCAACATGCAAACAAATAGATAAGTACAATACAAACCTGTAACCCAGGAGATCCAAACAGAGTCATAATTAGCGGAAAGCGAGACGGAAACCTGCTCGGGCTCGAATCCCTTAACTCGCTGAATGACACGGTGATCGGTGTCCGGCAAATCGACGGCGTTACCGCGCAAACTCTGATCGAACGGGACGGTGACGGGCTTAAACGGACCATCCAAAGAGGTGGGGATTCGGGCCTCCACGGGCCAATAACAGCCCAAAAGCACCGCATGCAAACATATTGTTATTGAAAAAAGTGCAGAAACAGAAGGAGATGAAGAAAAGGTCATAGCTTTTGCTTCAAAACAAGAATGGCATTGCCTTTAGGGCTCGTAGTTGTTTATCTCCACCGGAAAGAAAATGAAAGGGGGAAAAAGAAATGAAGGGGGTATGGTATGATTGTAAGGCAGGGAAGCAATTTGTGTGTTTTGCAGGCAGATTTTGGCGTTGTTTGGTGTTGTGTAACTGGAGTTTCCTCGTTTCTCCAATTGTCGCAGATTTTGTGTAAATAATACGAGGATAACATATTAAATGTCAAACCGAATATTCTATATATGGTCCTAAGAATAAAGAATAATATGCTGTGGGCGTGGCCACGTTAGAGGGTTGGGTTTGGCAAATTTGACGGGTTGGTACGCAAATTTGACTGGTTGGGGTACGCAAATTAAAAAAAGAAAAAGAAAATATGAATCGATAGCCACATAAGTCATAACAATGTCTGTCAGACTAGACGGTATCTCATTGCCTAACGTCAGTCATAACAATGACCATGTCGTAGAGAAAATGAGATGCCATTTTTGATTGGCTGCTCGAAGTGTGCGTTTCGATTTTTAAAGATGTTAAGAAGAAAAGTAGATGGAATTATAACCACTTCTTTCTGTAAATTCTGTTGTACATTTATAATACATAAATAAAAAACTTCCCAAATTTTAAAAAGGGAGTAATTTTTTCACTCCATAAATAACATATTACACTTTAATTTTTTTTAATATTTTTTTATAAATCAAACATTTAAATTTAATCCTTATATTGTAATTTACTTTATTTTATTTATGCTTGATACAAGGGGAATGAGATTACAATATTTATGCATTTGGGTATCGACCTCGCCGAACAAAATTGAACATGAAGTCTTCCATATAACATGTAGAAATGGATACTACTACGTCTAGAGGTGGTCATGGATCCATTAAAAATACTAACTGATACGCTTCAAACCGTTATTTTTATCCAATAATTTAGATTTGATCGAATAAAATCAAACAGTTTGAGAATCCAAACTGTTCTGTCAGTAACAATTTGGATTGGGATTTAGATTTTCATTTTGAAAATTTGTTAAATCCAACTGGATCGTTAAAGAATATATTAGGTTTTATTAATTTTTAAATTTATTATTAATACAAAGTAAAAATAATAAAAATAAAAATATACCTAGATATATCCAGATGAATATCTGCATACCCAGATATGAGCATAATAAAAGATTATTAGTGGTAATATTTGTTTGATAAATCTTAATATAGTAGCAGTGTTTACAATCCAATCATCCGCAAGCTTAATATACAAAATTTTCAGTATTGATTATTCTGTTTTTTATTTTATTTTATATCCTTGCTTCTTTTTTATGCCTAACTTGTTTCAAATCGTTTTAACCCAATCTGAACCATTAGTAATGGTTTGGATCGAAACGATTTCATTTCTAATTTTAAAAAATTCAAACTATACCGAACCGGTAAGATTTTAACGGTTTGGATTTGAATATTGTCAATATTCGTATCAAATCGCATCGTGCCCACCCCTAACTATTCCACAGTATTAAGTGACAATTTACTTTATTTTATAAAAAGTTAAAAATTCACAATAATTTAATAGTGTAATTATAAAATATCACCAATCATTACTATTTAGTGTCGCTTATGCGTTTTTCTATTATATTGCAACAAATTTTGTTGAACTTGTATATATGCAATAAAGTTTCCATATAATTAAACTAGCTTCGAACTATTATTATACTTTGATAGCATAAGTATAGTACTCATAATTTGCTCCAAAAAAAAAAAGAGTATAGTACTCATAATTGTAAAAATAGAAAGCATGATAGATTTAAAATGAGGATAATAGAGTTGTCGATGAAAAAAAAAAGTCCAAATGTTTTATATAAACAAAAGAAATTTACATAATACAGTACTCTAAAACAGCAAGAGCAAGCTTGTTAATCTCCATGGCTAGCAAAATACCCCTCCATAAAATAGTCACATCATTAGCAAAGGATAAGGAGGCTTCACCTAGAAAGTGCCACACTCAATCGAGGACATCCCTCCACACACCACTACTAAAAGGACAATAAAAAAGAGAGGTGATCATAAGACTCCTTAGACTCATCACAAAGCTCACAAAGAGAATTAAGTTGAGAAGAAAAGTGGCGATTGGGATCAAAAATAGCCCCGACAATTCACAAAAATCCACAATAGAAAACTGGTCTTCAGTATAGAAGCTTGAGACCACACCACATGATCTCACGACATAGAACTACCAATACCCTTATCAGCCTTTCACATTGATCTAGTCGAGAAAATCTCATTCGCACTTGGCAGCCAGACAAAACAATCAGTTGAAGAAGAGTGAATGGGAGGTTCACCAACAAGTATGCAAAATTGACCTAATAGTAATGTAACAACCCGAAAATTTGAAAGTAAAAATAACGATTTTGCCCCTATAAGGACAAGATGTTGACTTTTTGACCAGGACAATTTGTGGACGTGTCGTAAAAACCGTTACCAAGGTCTAAAAATTTTGAATCCATCGACAAGCAGTATACCAAAAATAGAGATCGAATAGGTACGTTATGAGTCAAGAATTATTATGAGCATCTTGGTAATTTTGACCATAAAGGTATTTTGGTCAATTTGAAAAAGTAACCTAGAGTAGTCTAGAACTCTCTTTATTTTCCCTCCCGCACTACTTCCACTAACTTAGTCACTATATATGTAACAGCCTGAATCTCGAGGAAAAGTAAAACTGGAAGAAAAATGACCATTTTATCCCTGTATAAGTCAATGGTTGACTCTTTTATTGGGATATTTTTAGGACAATCTGAAAAGAATGTTGTGGAGATCTTGATCTCCTGAGTACGTCAACATGCGGTAGGTCGAACGTGAAGTTCGAATAAGTCTGTTATAGGTTAAGGATAGCTAGGGGCATCATGGTAATTTTAGTATGAAGGGTAAATTGGTAATTTTACATTTTAGACACATGAATTATATGTGTCTATCTAGAATATTATCTAAGTTTCCCTCTCTTTCTCCACCGACCTACACTAAGTATAAATTAGTATTGTGGGTGTGTGTAATTGACAGGACCCGCCCCGATCCCTCGGGGACCACAATGGGACGTGCCCTGCTCCCGTCTGACACCCGAACCAACATCCCAAATTTAACCTTAATAAAAGTTCAAATGCATAAATATCCGAAATAAAGTTATACATATAATCCGAATTCAAAAGATGTCAGACAAGGGATAATGTCCAAAATACAAATTCCGAGCACGACTCTAAGTTATCCTGCAGGTTAACCTACCCAACAAGGGTTCAGGTGCGCAGTGTAGATCTATGCCTCAGCCTCAGGATCCTCCTCTACCTCAGTAGCACGGCCTAGAGGGGTCACTAAAACATTAAGGGTGAGTGGGCCAAAACTCAAGTTTGTAAAACCATTTAATAATTAAAACATATACTTTTACCCCTCCGTTTTCCAAACATGCATGCATTAGTATTTAAAACCATAAAATCATATAAGGTATCACAAGTCATATAATAAAACCATAAATATAACCACAGTCACTACACTATACACTCCAATCCTGACATCCCAGATGTCCGACGTCCCTGACGTCCAATAAGGTCACAGTCCCAAGGCTACGCGTGCCACTCGGGGTCTCAATCCCGAGTCCAAACCCCGAACCCAGTCTAGGTACGGCATCCCAGATGCCTAGCGTCCCAGACGCTCGACGTCCCAGACGTCCAATCATAGCATTCATGCTCCTGAGTCATCCTACGATTCGGTCCCTCCGTAGAATGACCCCTCGCAGGCAATGCGCCGTGACCACTCTGGGGTACCACATCCGGAGGAGACAGTATCACACGGGTGGATCTATACAGTGCAGTACCAAAGATAGTTATCGATATCCACATGCATATATATATATATATATATGTATATATAAAATCCAAAACAATACTTAAATTCCACCAGACGGGTCTCAAGGCCAAGCATCGTGAATCGTGCCATAATCATAATTTCAAGATAATCAAAACCATTACTTGATGCCAGCATGTATATATATATAAAAGTGAAAACGATTATGCTTGCAAGGGTTTAATGAAATCGGGCCCACTCACGGTACAGTCCGGCTGCGAAACCGTGCGTACAACCTTGTCCCGGAACTACCGTACGATTCCTGTCAGTCCAATCACACACAAGGGTCACTACAAGTCCTCAACATTTATCCAAGAAGTCTTAAACTGAAACCGGCTTGGGAAAATTGCCCAAACACGTTTCCCGAGGCAACCGGCCCTATTCCGACCAACTAAACGACCCCTGGTCGACTCGATTATTAAACTCAAAATGTTCAAAATACTGAAAGGATGAAGACTCTAGTTGACCGTGACCGAAGATGAGGCTCCACGCGCCCTCACGCGCCGCCCAAAGTGGCTGATCGTGAAAGCCACACGCCTGAAACTGTAGCTACAGTGTCATCTCCTTCACTCGTTCATCTGTTAAAAGGGTCTTCAACCCGCGACTCGACCCGGCCAGTTAACCCTTAATTCCCACTTGATTCCCCTCATTTTTGATCCTAAAATCTTCCTTAACATTTTAATTTAAGGTCTGAGTCATCAATTGCCCTTAACAGGTCCTATATCAGCCCTTCGACCCGTGATCAACCAAACGGGTCGATCACCATAACTCACTGATTCCCATCCCAATTTCAAATTAACTTAACATGGAGTTAACTAGGACCAATACGAACCAAAATGCATGACCAATTGAACAAACACTCACCTGGAAGTCGTCGTCCTCAACTCTGAAAATTCTCAGAACCAGAGGCTTCAGTCCTAGGCCAATCCGTGTTTGATTCCCTTCGAACTCGACATGATTGAGTTCCAAATGGTCCCAGAAGACTAAACCAATTCTTGATTTCGTCCAACAAGCCTCAAAAATTTAAAAACCGATTTTCCCTCCAATTTCCAGAATTTCAGTTTTCTCTGGTTTTTCTCTCTAACTCTTAGCCCTCACTTCAGCAGAATGGCCCTCACTCCTAATTCAACTTAGTTAATCACACCGTGCCACCCAACAGCCCGTGGGAATCCTCCTGGTTCCTCTGAGAACTGCCTCCCGCAACGGTCCCAAAACCATTAAAAAATGGTGCCCGTGCCTATTCCTTGCTTCAACCCACACTGCACTACCTCAAAGGCCATAAACAATTCACCCAGCCAGTCCACTAACAAGATTAAAAAATAGTCTGATCAGAACCACCAAGCACGGTGTGCAAACTCTGTTTCCCACGACTGCTGACAGGACCCATCCCAGTCCCCCCGGGATTAGTGCGGGATGACCCTGCTCCCGTCTGACACGAAGTGTCAGACAAGGGATATTTCCAACCTTTACCCTCCCGGGCTATCAGAGTACGCCAGGATCCGGAGGAGGCATGTGATATCTTGGTCTCTGCTACAGTCCATATCCAATGTCAACCTGAAGGGCAGTCAAAACATTGAAAACTGTGAGTGGACAAAATAAGAGTTTATAAAACATTTCATAAGGAAGACATTTGTACCCTCCACTAAAAAGCATGCATGCATTCGAAAACCGTTTAACCAAAGAAACCATATGTGGGAACTAAGCCCAAAACCAAGATTGAAAGAACCATAATGAAAACGACCATACGGGACTCAGCCCAAACCATAGTAAAACCACGTACATGGGCCACTGCCCAAAACCTGTACATATCACATATCATATATCTCATATACCATACATCATATATACATATAATTCAAACAACCAATCCTGTCACGGTTTCCAAAGCTACGCGTGTGCTACCCAGGTCTCAATCCGAGTCTTCTCAAGGTCAAGATCAATGTCCGTAGACCACTAACCCTACCCGAGGTAATAGTAATCATAGCCTTCCTGAGAGTAAGGAACCCAACTGGGGGGTGACTCCACTCAGTCGGTGCTCCGTGACTACTCCGGGGTCCACCCAGGCCAACGACCCTCTCCGAAGGAGATAATAGAAGTAAAGGAAGGTATATGAATACATATATATACATAACATAAACGTTCATGCCCGGTTCCCTTGAACCGTCATGATCCATAACATCCATGCCCGGTTCCCATAAACCATCATATACCATAATGACCTGACAAAGGTTCATGCCGGTTCCCATAAACCGTCATGAACTACAATGACCTTTCCAGAGTTCATGCCGGTTCCCATAAACCATCATGAACTTGGAAATCCACGTAGGGTCCCTGACCCGAAATCATCAGTGTAAAACAACTGGGTCTCGTGCCCGAACATATGACTCAACTAGGCACCTTGCCCGATATTTAAGGGTCAGTCACGACTCCGATCATAGTGATGCGTGCAACCATCCATCCAGGACCGCCCTCAATCCTGGTATGTCGCCGTGAACGTATCAACCGACGCGACCATCACAAGATCATGGTGCACTCATCATCGATCGATATCCTGAACCGTCAGCACTCCGAAGTCGAGCCTCCCCAGGTTGCCCGACCATGAATCGTGCATCGTGACCTCTCCGGAAGGAACACATCCCAATCTGGAGGCGAGCGTCGTATCGTCGATCGCCGTGCACATAACACCCGTCGCGACCACGATTTAGACCCGAAGGTCGTAAATAGCGTCATATGCCCGAGACAAAACTAAATGGGTCTCATACCCGAGTTTATCCTTTTAGAAATCCAAAACCATTTCATTAAAACCAATAAAGAAATACAGATCCGTATAAGCACCGTATAAGGCTGAAACCTCGAAATACGTGCTTATACGTAACCACATAAAAATGCACCCATGGCATCATCAAACAAGTAATAAAACATATAATAAACATTTATTCATGCACCAATTTAGAAAACAAAGTCCACTCACAGACCGTCCGAGCTGCCGCCTCGATTTGCGTGCCATTCTGCTCCCCGAGCCGATCACCATCACCGGGACTCTTGAATCTGTCCAAATCGTAATAGATGGTTACTAACTACTTAATTAACCTCCCACTAAAGCCCCGTAATTTTTTCGTATTTTTAACTATTTTTAAAACCGAACCTAAACCTTCCGATGCCCCGAAACATATCGAGACGGTGTCCGATCGACTCGAAACCAGTCCCAAAATGTTCGTTACATCGAATAGATGATTTCGTATGTTGGAACCTTCCCTAGATTCCCTGCCACACGCCCTCACGCGCCGCCTGAAGTGGCTGCGCGTGGGCCTCACGCGCCTGCTACAGTACCCGTCTCCTTCCTCGCACAGCCGGTCCGGTCCAACCCCTGCAACTGGACCGGCGTAACCGGTCCAGGCCTCCTTCTCCCTCATTTTTCATCCGTTTTCTTCCATTCCAATTTCTAAATTCCTATTTCTTCATTTCCTATCTAACTCAATCAATCAAACTACCTAAAACCTTCGAAATCCGACCGGTTCAATTTTGAACCTCACGGTTCAATTTTCCCGATTGCACCCAGGGCTGCTCAGCCCTTCACCGCCGTCCAAACCACCCTCTACACCTTCCTACAACCTCAATAAACTCATCCTAATCAACTAATAGCAACCATAATGTCTAAAGCGAAAAATAGAAGAAAAATGGGTTTATCGGGCTTACCGTGCATTCCTCCCCAGCCGTCCACGGCGGCGCCGTTCCTGGCCGGCCACCAGCGTCCACCGGTCCATCCTCACTCTCTGGTCTCTCTTATATGATCATTGGAAAGGGTTGAATGGGTTTGGGTGAGAAATGGGATCGGGTTGGTTTGGGAAAAATGGGAGAAATGGATGAACGGGGAAGGGTTTGATGCATGAATGAAATTGGTGTCCATTGGATGGGTGACACTTGTCACTCATCCATTGGGCATCAGGACAAATATCTGGGCCCACTAGAGACAAAACTGCACTTTTTGTCTCGTAAAACGTGTCGCCGTAAATAGTATCCCGAAACTTTCGTGAACCGGAACTTCGCCGTCGAACGTCCGAATTCGACGTGCCGCCTTTCTACGGATTCGTATCGTCCTTATCTACGTAACGGTCTTCGTCCCTCGGCTATCAGACATCTCGGTCAAAAAGTCAACATTTCGCTCCTTTTAACTAAAATTACCAAAATGCCCTTGGGCTTCCAAACGTCATAACTTCCTCCTCGAACGTCGGAATTGAACGTGCCACCTGTCTATGAACTCGTGACGTCACGAACTACGTCACGGTCATCGGTCAAAGTCCATTTGACCGCCCGATTGAAAAGGCAACGTTTTGCCACTAGCAGGGGCAAAACGGTCATTTCGCATCGTTCGTCCGATTTCGCCCTACTAATCACCGATTAATCGCACTAATCGTGATTAGTCACTAATATAATCTAAGAATTTGGGACGGGTCGTTACAACTGCAAATAGTAACCCATGCAAAAATTACCATTTTGCCCTCCTGTTCAAAAATTACCAAAATGTCCTTCACTTTCTAGACCCGTAAGTCAACTGTCCGATGTCTGTTTTCAGCGTGTCACCTGTCTACGAACTCAGTGCATAGAGACCTACCCAATGGTCCTCGAATCGTGTGAAAATCAGTTGTCAAACAAAAGTCAACATTTTCCTTTCTTTCATCCAAATTACGAAAAATGCCCTTAGACTTCCAAACGTCATAACTTTTTCCATGATCGTCGGAATTGGACGTGCCACCTGTCTATGGACTCGTGACGTCCCGAACTACGTCACGGTCATGGGTCAATGTCCGTTTGACCTACCAATCAAAAAGTTAACAAATCGACTATACTATTCATAGGGGTAAAAACGTCATTTCATTTATTATTTTACAATTTTACATTTCTCGAATTTCCGGGGCGTTACAGTATTGGGCAATTCGGGGATGGAAGGTTGAAAAAGAGAAAAATAGAGAAAACATGAAAGTGATGAAAGGGAAATTGGGGAGCAAGAAAGGAAAGAAGACAAAGAAGAAAGAAAAGAAGAAAAAGAGGAAGAAAAGTGAGGAAGATGGGTGAAGTTTGGGAAAGAAAACTAGAAAAACAATGCAGGTGTGAAGGAACCCATGAGGTTCCACTTCGGGTTCCTTAGTTCTTGACTAGAAGGAGCAAGGGTAGAAGGTTGGTCACTCCTTAAAGACCCTGTGATCATCGTTGAGACCAAACGAGACGAGTTGGGACGCAGGTAAAGCACTACAATGGTCAAGAGACCATGGGAAAAACTTCTAAAGATCAGACCAGGTTAACATGTGAGTATTTCCCATTTTAAATATCGCAGAACTTATCCTTGGCTTGAGTAGGTGCAGATGGAGTAATGGAACGTCCAATTTTGACGTGAAACAACCGAGATATGGTCGGGTCATGCACGTGAGTCGAGCGACGCGAAACTAGGTAAATGGGCTTGACTCGCTGAAGGAAGAAGGTGACTGATACGCAAAAACTAAGCATTAAATTATCACTTATTGAAAACACATGCAATTTAAAAACCTTTTTTTTTGTAGATGTAGCATTAGTAAATAGAGATCGTTCTGGACCAGAGATTGAGGGTACATAAGCATGATTGTCGTTTGATTGGTTAATTGGGAGTAAAGATTGATTTTAAAGTCCTAAGTAATTAAACCAAATCTAAACTAACTTAATCTATTATTTACACGTGGTCAACTCATTTCTTTATGCCTTACTCATTCATGAATTATATTAACTTCAAACCTACAAAATTCTATAACCTTAGTTCTACGAGATGGTTGCAAATTCGTAAATACGTGCAGGGTGACACTCACACCGCACTTTCAATAATAGACTAGGGAATGCCCAACTCATCTATCAAGCATTAAGCACCAATATATAAACATAAAAAAAAACTAAAATACTAGAACACATGGAATATTTATACAAAATCAATATAAAGCATAAAACCAAGATAAGATTAATAATCAATTCATAGAAACGATATTCATGACAAAAGATAACTACGAAGGATGAGGTCGTGTCACACTTTTTCTCCCGGAAAGCCCAAAGGATGCTTAGTGAATGAACTCTAAGACAATAGGGAACACCCAACTATACCACGGATAAAAAGTAGAAGATGGAGTATGATGTAATTAATCTTGCAAAGTAATATCGATTATATAAATTGGAAAGTTTGGTCAAGTAGAGTTTCGGTATAAAAACGAGCGACCCTTTACAAATAACCTAAACCTCTCTATTTATAGGAGAAAATTAATCCCCAAATAAATAGGAGTTTACAATTTAATTCTAAAAGGAAAAGGTTTCCTAAATATATAAGAAAACTAATTAAAAACCTTTGCTACAAGTAAAAAGGGTGAAAATAATAAAACAAAAGGAAATATGATTGAAATCCTAATACAATATGGAGAATATGTGTGAAAACAATTTGAAATTACCCTAAAATATGCCTAAAACTCGGATTTAAAGCTTCAGGATGAATTTCGGTGGAACGCCACAGAAAATGACAAGGGGAATTAGTGGTCAACTGCAGTCTAAGGAGCAAGGAAGCTAGGAAGGGAGTTCGGTCGACGAACGATGAATAAGGCTTCAGGATTTAGGAGCTGCTAGCCGAAAGAGAGGATCAAGATCAGCAAGCGTCGACCAAATGGGTTTCTGGGCTGTTTTAAAGAATTCGGTAGCATTTTACCGAATTTCCTTACCCTTTTTGGTGGCTTCCCTTCATTCGATCATAACTTCTTCGATACAACACTGATTGAGGTGATTCTTTTTCCTAAATTCTCGTAATTCCGTGCTCTATCCAATTCTACACATTTATCACAAAATATATTATTTTCTCCTATTGTTTGATGATTAAACATTAAAATATAAGCATAAAATGTATAAAATGATGCTTAATTCAAGGCTTATCAGTGACACTGTTAGGCGCATGGCCACCATGCACAGAGGCATTGCTCCAATGCGTGGCGGCGTGTGCAGTGGTTTTCGGTGGTCCATTCAACAAGAAAGTTTTTCCTTTTTAGTTTATGAGTTTATTGGTAATAAGATTGTGCAAATTGGATATCATGTGAGTGTGTTCTTGAATTTTCAATGATATATGCTATGTTTTGAATTAAGTAAATATGGGAAAATAAGGAAGTTTCTTGATTCAATAATCTGAATTTAATGGTGAGATTATTGAGTTGATTAAGTGTTATTATTTGGGGAAAGTAAGCAAGGTTAACTTGGAGGAGTAAGGGTTTAATAATTATTGTGATATAAATGACAAAATTGGTTATGAAGATTATGTTTATAATTTAATTGGAATTGATATAACTATTTGATTAATTGGAGATTACTTATGATAAAAAGATAAATTATTAGCGAACGTTTGCTTGCTAGGATGTTATCTTATACATGATTATATTAATAGTGATATCTATGAAAAAAAGGAAGCTTATGAAAATTAGAATTAGTAATTTTTAATGTAAAAGAAATAAGGAAGTATTAAAAGGGTATTTAATCAAGGGCATGTGTATATAAAATATTTGTTTTGATTACATAATTGATGATGCAATTTGTGATTAATTTATCAATTAAAATAAAATAGAATACAATCGAATTGGTAACTCTTATTACTTGGCGGGGTTAGTGGGTTGGACGTGAGCGGTAACCCCGTAAGTGTGGATTAATTTTAATTAAACTAGTAAAGTATGAAAATGGATAAAATCTGGAGATATCCCTTGTTTGATAAAACTCTTAGACGAGAGTAGGACCAAATCGTTTCTTCATGAAGTTACGGACGGGTCCTGTCAATATATATATATATATATATATATATATATATATATGCATGATGTGCGTGTTAGGACAGTCGGTGGGTGGTGACCAAAAGGGAAGGCCGAACAAGAAGAAAAAGAAAGAAAAATGAGAAATAAGAGTGATAACCAGCAAGGGAGAAGAAGGGAAGGAGAAAATAAGAAAAGAGGAAGAAAATAAAAGAATTTGGAGGAAATCAATGAAAGAGAAAGAGGAAAACAGAGAAGGATACAAGGAAACCGTGAAGTCCATATTTCGGGTTTCCTAGTTCTAAGCTGGGAATCATGAGAATGGACACGTTAGTATAGTTTTGAAGGTCCTACGACTATTCTAAGACAAAAAAATAGGAGCTTGGACCCGAGAAGTTTCTTAGAATGAAGTGGGAGCCATTGTAACAACCCGTCCCAAATTTCAGGATTAATTAAGGAGTAATTAAGGAATATCGCGACTAATCGGGAATTAGTCGAGGGAATTCGGATAGACGGTGTAAAATAACGATGTTACCCCTAATATTGGATAAAAAGTTAACTTTTGACCTGGGATGTCTAATGCACGAGGATCGAGGACTGTTACATAGATCGAGATGTTACGAGTCCGTGGATAAGAGGCATGTCGAAATCGGACGTTCGACGAGAAAGTTATGGGTCTAGAATGGAAAATGGTACTATTTTACGCATACCGAGAAATTGGACACATGGACTATTTTTGATTGGAAAAATATCTGGTGTGGACCACTAGATGAGTGACAAGTGTCACCCATCTAATTGGCCCACATCCCAATTAATTGGGCTTATCTTCATCTTCATCATCTTTCATCTGTTTTTCATCCTTGATAGGTCCTCAAATAAGCGTTATTTATATTATTTTATACCCTTTATACTTGACTTTTAATATTAAAATAATAAATAATTAGACAAATTAATTTATTTTGTGATATTTTAGTAGAAATAAATAAAGCTTGGAATTTGGAGCATTTTGGTGAAAGAATCGTCCCGATCGGAATTATAACGAAGAAATTATGGACGAAATATGAGAAACCACTGAAAATCGCAAGGAAATTCGGTGGGAAGCTGCTGAAATCAAGCAGCCCAAGCCAAAAATCCAGCAGCCCCCCAATAGTCCCCAAAATCAGCATATTTGCCCCAAAATCAGCAACTTTTCCCCAAAATCAGCCACTTTTCCCCAAAATCAGCATATTTGCCCCAAAATCAGCATCTTTTCCCACTCAATCTCATCATTTCCATCACTTCTTCATGTACTATTTTATTGCTATTTTTATATTTTAATTTTGTACTTTTAATTAAACAATTGTGGCACTCCCTCTATAAATAGGGAGGTCATTTCATGTATTTGGGGAGTCCCCAATTAGTTTCATTTTTCCATTTCTTTCTTAGTTCTTAGTTCTTAGTTCTTAGTTAGTTCTTTTGTTTCTCTCTTTTGAGAGACATTTTTGGGGACCATTTTTACTTCTTGTAGATTTTCTTATTAATTAGTTTCCTTTTAATTCTTATTCGTAATTTATGTTATTTTTATGTTATTTTCATTTCTTCTTTACTATTGTTCTTGGTATTTTCTTTCTAACATTTGTAAGTAAGAATGCAATCTCCATGCGTTTTACTTTTTGAATTTCTTTTACTTCATATGTTTTAGTGCTTAAACTTCAATTTGATGTTAAGTGTTTTATCCGCTGTCGGTGCACTTAGAGTAGAATTGAAGAGATTAAATGTTGATCGCTGTCGGCGCATTTAATTATAAACTTAAGGTAAATCATGTTGTAAATGTTTGAAGCATATTGATGTTTGACGCACATTAATGGTTGATGCATTTATAATATTGAAAGATGTATGTAAGTATTTGAGATGATGAAGGTAGGATTTCGTGATTGGTTTATTATGAGCAAAATGTTAGAATTAATGTGATTGTTAATTCGAAATTACTTACGTAAAAGTGTGGGTTTTGTCTATGAAACTACTCTATGGTTTGTAAGTTCTAATTAGCATGAACATTTGAATTTTAATTTTTAGTTAGTGTTGTCTTTAGCTTAAATTACAAATCTTTTCAAAACCCTCTTTTTATTCTTTATTCTTTTATTCTTTTATTCTTTTATTCTTTTAATTTTTTTATTCTTTGATTCCTTTTTATTCTTTATTCTTTTATTTTTTATTCTTTTAATTCTTTTATTCTTTGATTCCTTTTTATTCTTTAATTCTTTAATTCTTTTATTATTTAATTATTTAATTCATTATTCTTTTATTCATCTCCCACTAACACATTATTAATGTTCCCTAATTTCCCCGGTTAAGAACGATCCCTATTTACCAATACTACATCTACACAAAAAGGGTTTAAATTGCATAACACTCGAATTACGTGTTTAATTTAATGCGTAGTTTAGGCGTAGTCAATTTTTGGCGCCGTTGCCGGGGAAATTGAAAATCATTTTTAATTTGTTAGTGTATGTATATAAATTGTGCATATTATACTTGTTTATAGATTTTACTTTTGTTAATATTATTTTTGTTTATAATGCTCATACTTTACTTTTTCTTAATTTCTAATTTATACTTGTTCATAAATGTTCATAATTTATATATATATATATATATATATTTGTTCATATTAAAATTGATACTTGTTCATAATTTAATTTCATTTGTTTACTTTTACTTTTACTTGTTCATATTAAAATTGATACTTGTCATAAATGCATATGTTATATGTTCACTTTTCTTTACTTTTACCTTTATTTATTCCATTATACTTTATATTCACACTTTTTTTTCTTTATTACACTTTAATTATATACCTTTAACTTTATTCTATTAACTTTCTTTTTCATTAATTTTATTAACTTTATATTCCACTAACTTTATGTTTACACTTATTTTATTCTTATGTAATTAATTGTTTGTTTATGTCTTTTTAGACTTTAAAATTTTAAATAAAAGAAAAAATCGGAATAAATAATAATAATAATAATAATAATAAATTAAAAAAAATCGAAATAAAAAAAATATTAAAAAAAAATTCTTATTTTAGCTTTATGTTAGTATTAATTCATACTTGTAAATAAATGTAGTATATAGTTACTTGTTACCTTTTATACATGTTCATAACTTTTATATTTCTTAGTATACATACATGCTTGTTCATAATAGTCTTTCATTTATGCTTGTTTATAATTCTCTTACTTGTTATTTTATTCTTGTTCATACTTGTACATAATGTTCATTCTTTTTAATTGTTCATAAATGCTTATAGTAAATATTCACTTTTCCTTATTTTTATTTTTATTTTGTTTTTGGTAATTTTTTTTTATAAAATTCGTAGAAAAAAAATTCTTCATTTATTTAATTTTTAAATTCCGAAAAAAAAAATTATTATAAAAAAAAAAATTGTTCATAGGTAAATAAATTATTTTCTTTTTCTTCACATATTTCATTTAACTTGCATTTTTAACTTCACTTGCATCTTTAGTTTAACTAACTTGCATCTTTCATTCTAACTTGCATATTTCATTCTAACTTGCATTTCATCTTTCATTCTAACTTGCATTGCACACTTCCTCTAACTTACATCTTTAGCTCAAATTGCATCCTTAATTTCAATTTGCATATCTAACTTGCATTCTTGATTAACGTACATCTCTGACTAACTAACTTGCATCTCTGTCTAGGCTGGATGGACGTTAAACTTCAAGCGCTTGTTGGGAGGCAACCCAATGTGTTCCCGGGGTGTGAAGGAGTCATCAATACAGATTTGCTATCATTCTACCCTTCACTCTCTTTTATTTTGTTTATTTAATGTTTTCCTACTATTTTCGTAACTCATCTTCCTTACTTGATTCTATGTTTAATTACTTCGTATTTTCCTACATTGAGGACAATGTAGAATTTAAGTGTGGGGGAATGGTTTACAATTTTAATTGTCGAAAAAAAATTTAAAAAGAAAAATTTGTTTTAAAAAAAATATGAAAAAAAAATTAAAAAGAAATTTTTTTTTTAAAAGAAAAATTTGTTTTTAAAAAAAAAATTCAAAAAACAAAATGTGTGAAAAAAAAACATAAAAAAAATTATTATTGTTTTCTTGAATCTTTTTGTTTTAACTTAGTGTTTTTATGAGTCTTAAGTTGCCATTTAACTTGTCAATGACATAAATGAACATAAATGAATATGTTATGGCCATAAAGATAATCACTACAACTTGAATTTGTTTGTTAATATTTTGTGATTAAGTGTTATAACTTGAAGATAATGCATGTAAATTGGTACATAAACGAGCATGATAAGATAAGTATGAATCATATGAACCTTATGTGAGCTTTAGAACTTTATATATATCTTTGATGAGTGATTCATAAGTTCTTTGTTTAAATTGATATACATATGCCTCATAACTGCTTGCCATAGCTTTTAATGAACTCTAGAGTACTAGAACTTATTTTATGTGATTTTCAAAGCTTTTGAGTCAATAAACTCTCTGATTTTGGATATGATTAAGGCATTAGGGTTAACACCACAAGTTCAAACATCCATGTTCCCTATTTTGTGCGCACAAGTTGCGACCCCCCTTAGTTTTAACCCTTTCGAGCCCACAGTAAGCCTTTCTTTCATCACCATGATTATCTAAACACTTGAGCTTAGTATAGACGTCATTTACCCTTGTTCCAAGAACTCGGTTGAAGACATATTGATTGTGTAAAGAGAAAATAATGATGTTGGAAAGACTTTTATGTGAATTATTTGGATTTATCGACTCAAGCTTTGTTGTATTGTTGACACATGTTATTACCTTGGTATAAAAAAAAAGAAAAAAAAATTCAAAAAAAAAAAGAAAAAAAAAAGAAAAAAAAAGTTGAGTCTCGATCAAGGTAATAAGGTTTGGTTATGTAACGTTTGAGTTAAGTCTCTTACATTGGTAAATCCGACACAAAGAATGAATTCGAGGCCCAACAAGATGAAATTAGGCCTATGTTCGAAGGGATGGATTACTGACATCATTGCACTAAGGTTGGGAAGCTATGATACGTTTTGGGAGTCTATTGAGTCTTGGAACGAATTAAGCACCACTTGTCCCATATTTCCTTGCCTCTAATCTTAGCCCCATTACAACCTTCGTAAAGACCTTATGATCCTTAAGATGGTAAATTTTGATTAGTTGAGTTAATCACTTGAGTAAGCTTATTGTTTTGGTTCATTTGCGCAAGTATGTGTTTTTATCTTGAGGTGTTTGTTTGAGATTTTGCAAAAGTACTTCAATTCTATTATGTGAGCATTTTTCTCACATATTTTGAGTGCAAACACAAACCCTTACAAAATTGAGTGAATTTATGAGTGCATATCGTTGTGAGTTGATTCATACTTGTCTTATTCATGCAGAGATCCATTTCACCATATTTACTCATTATCTTACTTGTTGAAACATTTTGTTACCATGTATTAACTCTCGAATTCCATATGCTTAAATGTTTTAAGTGAAAATCTTTTATGTCATGATTATAATTATGAAATATTGAGACAAATGGTTAAGGGTTACTTGTTTTGAATTCGTAGTTTAATTTTAGTATTTTCTAGGGACTAGCAAAGTTTAAGTGTGGGGGTATTTGATAGGTCCTCAAATAAGGGTTATTTTATATTATTTTATACCCTTTATACTTGACTTTTAATATTAAAATAATAAATAATTAGACAAATTAATTTATTTTGTGATATTTTTGTAGAAATAAATAAAGCTTGGAATTTGGAGCATTTTGGTGAAAGAATCGTCCCGATCGGAATTATAACGAAGAAATTATGGACGAAATATGAGAAACCACTGAAAATCGCAAGGAAATTCGGTGGGAAGCTGCTGAAATCCAGCAGCCCAAGCCAAAAATCCAGCAGCCCCCAATAGTCCCCAAAATCAGCATATTTGCCCCAAAATCAACAACTTTTCCCCAAAATCAGCCACTTTTCCCCAAAATCAGCCACTTTTCCCCAAAATCAGCATATTTGCCCCAAAATCAGCATCTTTTCCCACTCAATCTCATCATTTCCATCACTTCTTCATGTACTATTTTATTGCTATTTTATATTTTAATTTTGTACTTTTAATTAAACAATTGTGGCACTCCCTCTATAAATAGGGAGGTCATTTCATGTATTTGGGGAGTCCCCAATTAGTTTCATTCTTCCATTTCTTTCTTAGTTCTTAGTTCTTAGTTAGTTCTTTTGTTTCTCTCTTTTGAGAGACATTTTTGGGGACCATTTTTACTTCTTGTAGATTTTCTTATTAATTAGTTTCCTTTTAATTCTTATTCGTAATTTATGTTATTTTTATGTTATTTTCATTTCTTCTTTACTATTGTTCTTGGTATTTTCTTTCTAACATTTGTAAGTAAGAATGCAATCTCCATGCGTTTTACTTTTTGAATTTCTTTTACTTCATATGTTTTAGTGCTTAAACTTCAATTTGATGTTAAGTGTTTTATCCGCTGTCGGTGCACTTAGAGTAGAATTGAAGAGATTAAATGTTGATCGCTGTCGGCGCATTTAATTATAAACTTAAGGTAAATCATGTTGTAAATGTTTGAAGCATATTGATGTTTGACGCACATTAATGGTTGATGCATTTATAATATTGAAAGATGTATGTAAGTATTTGAGATGATGAAGGTAGGATTTCGTGGTTGGTTTATTATGAGCAAAATGTTAGAATTAATGTGATTGTTAATTCGAAATTACTTACGTAAAAGTGTGGGTTTTGTCTATGAAACTACTCTATGGTTTGTAAGTTCTAATTAGCATGAACATTTGAATTTTAATTTTTAGTTAGTGTTGTCTTTAGCTTAAATTACAAATCTTTTCAAAACCCTCTTTTTATTCTTTATTCTTTTATTCTTTTATTCTTTTATTCTTTTAATTTTTTTATTCTTTGATTCCTTTTTATTCTTTATTCTTTTATTTTTTATTCTTTTAATTCTTTTATTCTTTGATTCCTTTTTATTCTTTAATTCTTTAATTCTTTTATTATTTAATTATTTAATTCATTATTCTTTTATTCATCTCCCACTAACACATTATTAATGTTCCCTAATTTCCCCGGTTAAGAACGATCCCTATTTACCAATACTACATCTACACAAAAAGGGTTTAAATTGCATAACACTCGAATTACGTGTTTAATTTAATGCGTAGTTTCGGCGTAGTCAATCCTTAACCCATGAACCCCTCCCAAACCGTATACCCACTACCCATTCCCACACAAACACCCTTCGAACATCATCTATTGTGGCTGGCCTGTGAAGGAAAGTGAGAGAGGAGGTTGAGACGATCACAATGGTGGCAACGGTGTGTATCGTCGTGCACGGTGACAGATCGTGAAGGTATGGTTTTTGAGTTCAAAATTCGAAATCAAGGTTTAAGTGTTTATGAGTCGATTTGATGGATTGGATGATCTCAGAGGGAGTGAGACGAAGTCAGGGAGGTCAGAATCAAAGGCAACGGTGACCGGAGTTGGTCGGAATCTGGATTTGAAGACCACGACTTACTGTTCATAAAATCTCAGGTATGATTGGGTTCGATTTTGGTGTTTTTGAGTAGATAGAACTAATCTAGGGTTTAAGACGATCACATAGGAAGAAACCCCATCGAAAATAGTTGAGAAATGACAAAATGGTGGTCAGGTTGGGTCGCGGGTCTGTGCAACCCGAATTACAAGACCCGTCAAGAGGTAGGAGACGAGATGAAATGATGACATCATCATAGTGATTGGGAATTGTGCGACTTTACGAAGTAGAGACCGTTGGATCGGCCTGATTGGGAATTGTGCTGCAGAGGGCAGTTGAGGTCGTGGATGGCCCTAGTGAATAACTCTGGTTGAGTCTAGTTGAGACTATGGAGATTGGTTGGTCTGACACTAAGTGAAATGGTGGGATCCGATTCACGAGTACCATTATGAGATGATATTTGGGGTCTCGGGGTAGACCGATTAGTAGTGTTGACGCGTGAATATGGAGTCTCGATATCGATGTCTTTTGATTGTGTCTGCATGAGGTTGTGGTAGACACGACTATTGAGGGTGGTTGTAGTTGAGACTGTTGAGAATTTGGTGACGTTCGAGGAACGTTCTTTTCCTGTATGATTTGTCAGGGTGGTTTTGTTAGAGTGGTTTTACCCAGAATTTGGTGAGTTGAGGGAGGCAGAGTTCCTCCAACCTGAGCAGAAGTACGTGATTGTTGCTCGGTATGAGCAGAGATTCGGGTTTGGGTTAATTCACACACCGTGTGATAGCAAGTGCGATAATGATAGAAGATGACGAGCCATGAGCTGAGGGTGTGACTCAGTCGTGATGTGCATGTGTTTGGTATTTGAGATTCCACAACTGAATCTCGGATAGGGATGGACTGGATGGAATCCAACAGTGGTTGAGATGTGTTGGGAAGAGTCCCATTAATGATTGACATGACTAAGTGGTGATTGGGAGGAATCCTAATGGTAAATTAGTGAATTGGACAAACCAAGTATCCCGAGAGTTTGGTGACTGGTGATCCCGAGAGTTTGGTGACTGGTATCTTAGTGGTTGTGATACTAGAAGCACACTCTTGTGTGCTTAGTGTAACCATAAATGAGGAAATGTGAGAATCATGTAGTGATGGATGACATCCTTTTGGATGTACAAATATGAAAGAAGTGACTATAACAGATCGCTATGAAGTAATTGAAGAGAACCCACCCACAGTCTGGACGTGCCCCGCCTTTGGGCGATCCGATCAGATGTGGAAATTTGATGATGAGTGATATGATAATAATGTATTCAAAGAGGGTGTAAGACCCTATGAACCGAAATCTGGTCATTATCTGGGAGAGGGTTAGTGTGGATCCTAGGTGGATCAGGATCGAGAAGTTATGGATCAGGTGGTGTTGTTAGGATCGGATGGATCAGGCAATGACGTTGTGACGATCGAAGTAGTCAAGATTTTAGGATCGAGATGTTATGGATCAGGTGGTGTTGTTAGGATCAGGATGTCATGGATCTAGTGTGTTGTGACGATCGAGGCGATTGAGATCTTATGGAATGTGTAGTGTTGTGATGATCGGGGAGATCGAGATGTGTGGGCGAGTTTTGGCTGAGTTGGTTGGAACTCGAGTGGATAGTCGAGTAAACCAAAGCGAGTTTGTATCGCAGGAAAGATGAGGTAGGAGAGAGAATACAAGACAGAGGTTGGATATGTGAGTGAGTATGGATCTTGGATTCACTCATTCAGACTGGAAGTATTAGTGACTGTCGAGTGGAGGCTATCTCCGTGATTAAGGTTTATTGTCGGGATTGGCTTCCTTTCGGAGTTAATCTGGTATCAGATGGTGATTGAATGAGTAGGATGTAGGCAGGTATCTGATAGGTTCATAGTTGATACGTTTTGATAAATGTGAGTGAGATTGGATGTACGTCAGGTATTGGTAAGGTGACCAGGGGACTCAAAATGGCCGCTGAATTGGCGTGTATGATCTGTCTGGCATTGGGTTGGATAGAAAGGCTCCATAATTGAACCGTGATTGGCTGAAAGCCATGTTGTGGAATGGTTTGCGTGTGTTTATACGTATTATGTATGTGGTGTGAGGGAAATTCTTGAGCCGGCCTGAGTGGTGTTTGGTGACGGTGTATAGTATGCATCAGTGGTCTTTTGGTGGATGTGATGGTAATTGGCTTAGATCCGATATGGTTGGTTTGTTGTGGATGTAGATTGGATATTGAATACTGTGCGCTAGTCCAGAGTGATCTTGTAGGGTTCAATGATTGTATGAGCAGGTGCTCAGAGCCGTGGTTGGCTAGTAGAACCCTAGAGAGGAGATGTGTTGTCACTGCTGAGCAGGTATTCGATGGGGTCCAATTACACATGGGTAGAGTGAGACGTAGATTGTGTATCCATAGGTTGAATGAATTGGTGGTTAGTGTAACCACAGGTCGGGTATGATGTTAGTGTGGATCGCTGAGGAAGATAAGCTATTTTGATGAGACTCTATTGAGAGTTTGTTGAGTATGGAACACGAAAAAGTTGACCGATATGAGTACTAAGATCGATAAATACTGCAGGTTTGAGATTGGTCTGCGAGGTGAGATTCGTGCCATTATGAAGGCGGGATCTTATGCTACATTGAGGGAGATTTGGTACGAGGTACACTCGCAAACTCTAAAGTGAGTCAGTGTTTGTGTTGGTAACTGGAATAGTGACAGTGGGGCCGTGAGTGCTGGCTGAGTGCGACGTTATGGGAACCTTCGGGAATGAGTTGAGGTTTGGTGACTCTCAGTGAGAGCAGAATGTCGAATGGATGAGCGACTGTCGATGTAGTACCAACTCGGAAGGTGTGGTCCATTTGTGTACCCGCGTGTGCACAAAATATGAGGATTGGACGTGTGCACAGAAGGTGAGGCTGGATGGGCAGTCTAGGTATGAGGTAGGTTTGGATTTCCACAATTTGGATGTGGACTTAGGATAGTTTAAATTTCAAGGATGAAAGTATTTAAGGGGGGAAGATTGTAACAACCCGTCCCGAATTTTGGGATTAATTAAGGAGTAATTAAGGATTATCGCGACTAATCGGAGATTAGTCGAGGGAATTCGGATGTATAGTGTAAAATGACGATTTTACCCCTAATATTGGGCAAAAAGTTAACTTTTGACCCAAGAGGTCTAATGCACAAGGATCGATGACTGTTACGTAGATCAGGATGTTATGAGCCCGTAGACAGGCGGCATGTCGAAATCGAACGTTCGACGGGGAAGTTACAGGCCTAGAACGGAAAATGGTACTATTTCACGCATACTGAGAAATTGGACACATGGACTGTTTTGATTGGACAAATATCTGGTGTGGACCACCAGATGAGTGACAAGTGTCACCCATCTAATTGGCCCACAACCCAATTAATTAGGCTTATCTTCATCTTCATCATCTTTCATCTGTTTTTCATCCTTAACTTGTGAACCCCTCCCAAACTGTATACCCACTACCCATTCCCACATAAACACTCTTCGAACATCATCTATCGTGGCTGGCCTATGAAGGAAAGTGAGAGAGGAGGTTGAGACAATCACGATGATGGCAACGGTGTGGACTGTCATGCACGATGGCCGGAAAACCATGAAGGTATGGTGTTTGAGTTCAAAATTCGAAATCAAGGTTTAAGTTTTTATGAGTCAATTTAATGGTTTGGATGATTTCCTAGGGAGTGAGACGAAGTCAGGGAGGTTGGAATGGAAGGCAATGATGACTGGAGTTGGCCGAAATCTGGATTTCAAGACCACGGCTTACTATTCATCTAATCTCATGTATGATTGGGTTATATTTTGGTGTTTTTGAGTAGATAGAACTAATCTAGGTTTTAAGGCAATCCCATAGGAAGAAACCCCATAAAAAATAGTTGAGAAATGACAAAATGGTGGCCCGGTCGGGTCGCGAGTCTTTACGACCAGAATTACAGGACCCGTCGAGAAGTAAGAGACGAGATGACATCATCTGATGATGTCATTATGTCAGGTCTGACATGTCAGACTGAGAGGTGTCAGAGGTGGACTAATGGAGTGATGACACATGTCACATGTCAGTGCCCAGTCAGTATTGACATGTCAATGACGTGGCTCAATTTATGGCTGCACGTGGACCAGTGGTTGGCTGACACGTGGCACTATCAGAGTTGTCAGACGTGATGTTAGCATGACGTCAGCGTTAACTTTCACGTTAAAAAGTGCATTGGCAAGAATTTCGAGGTGGTACTAGTGTCATTTTAAATGTTTCGACGATCCGGATCTAATGGTGTTGGTTTCGAGTCAATCAAAGATCGTTAGGTTGGTCAAATCGAAGTTTTTATCCTTAGAAAGCTTGTTCGGGATGTGTTCCCAGGATGGTACTATTCATATGTCTTAGGTATGACCTTATAGAGTCCGTTAGTGACCTTTGGTGTGATTTGGCAGGTCCAGAAGTTCCATAGTGAGTGATTTAGCCCCGGAGAAGCTTATGCACGCATATCGAGGCACAAATATGATGGTTTGTGAGTCGAAATTTGTTTCTAAATTGATGCATGCATAACTGTTTTATATGTTTTATAGATGTGATTTCTATGATTATGATTATGGTATTTATGATTACTTATTTGCACGTATTTCGGGGTTATGGTTTTCTACTGTGTTTATATGTACTGGTATTTCAATGATGCTTTGATGAACTGATTTTGGATTTGGAAATATGGAATCGGACATGAGATCCATTTGATTTATGAACTCTCGTACTTGAGGTCCATTTGGTTTGTGCTATTGGTCTAGAGGCCTAGTTGATTATGATATCGGGCATGAGTCCCATTTATGGTTTATAAAAAGGAAATAGATTTAATGGTATTCCGAGTAAGGGCCCCTTTCTAAACGGTTTTGAAATGATTTTATAAAATGTTTTCCATATACCATCCTTATATGTGGATATGTGGATGGTCTTTTCCAGTTGTCTGGGACACTAGGGTAGTCTAGGTGCATTGCCTGCGAGCGGTCATTGCACGGAGCGACCGGACCGTATAGTGACTCAAGAGCAAGATTGCTATTATTAGATGTCTGGGACGTCAGACATCTGGGATGACATATATAGGCTCGGAGAGACCCCGAGTGGCATACGTAGCCTAGACCGTGACATGACGTTTGGGACATTAGGCGTCTGAGGCCCCAGGCATCTGGGATGCCAAGGATTGGTATAAACATGTTTTATTGGATTTACGTATTTACTGATGTACTATATTTGAGGATTTGGATTTATAGTTTTGGACTGAGTTCCCACACGATTGGTTTTATGGTTTTGGGCTTAAGACCCTAATGATTTGAGGAAGGAAATGGCTTTGGTTTTATAAACGGTTTTATTATATTTGAATTAACTGGTTTTCATATGCATGCATGGTTTTAGTGAAGGGCATAAATGTCTTCTTTATGAAATGAGTTTTTATTAAATTATTTATTTTTGTCCACTCACAGTTTTTATGGTTTTTAATACTGTTCAGGTTGATAGCGGATGCGGGCTGTAGCAAAGACCGAGACATCACAGTCCTCCACTGATCTTGGCACACTCTGAAAGCCCCGAGTGGGTTAAGGTTTTGGTTATCCCTTTTCTGGCCTTTCGTGTCACACGTGGGTTAGACGGGAGCATGACACATCCTGCGTTAATTTCGGGGGATTGGGATGGGTCGTGTCAGCCATGGCCGGAACTTAATGGTAAGAAACTCTGAAGTTCTAACTTTAATTTCTTAATTTTGAGGTCATATATATAATTTTGGGTTCGAGGAGATTATCAATGTAAAGAACTTAAAAAATTAGATATGAAATGGTTGAGTTGCAGCCGGGTTGTAATCGTGAGTCGGTGACCCAAATTTTAGGAATCGGGTCAATGCGTTTCCAAGGTTGAAGGCGATTGTGATAGGCTCATGGTCTCAACGCGCAGAGACCTTTTGCTAGTGCCTGATGGCGCGTGCAGCTATTCTTCGGGTTGTTGTCAACATGAAAGTTCTTTATTTTTAATTTCTGAGTTTAATGATATAATTTTCAAGTTAATTGGGTATCTAATGAGTATAGTTTTAATGGTTCAAATTCATATGTTTATAATCTAAATTCTAAATTAAATTTAGGGAAAATTAATAACTTGATGATAATCACATTTGGATATATATATATATATATATATGTATGTATATATTGTGATGTGGATTGTATTATAATAGCATTAATCATGATAATGGGATTAAGGCTTGAACAAGTCGAGCTAGTAGATTCAGTTACTTAACGGGGTAGTGGGTTAGATGTGGAAGGTAACACCGCAAGAATGGACTCTATTTGGTTAATTTATATGATATAAATATGGTTAAAATTAAGAATTATCCTTTTTCTAACAAAGATAAGGGTAACCCCTTAAGAGTTAGACTTTGTTTGGTTAATCCATTAAGATGTGAATATGAATAAAATAGGAAAATATCTTGCCTGACAAGAATTGTCAGACAGGGGAAAATGACAGGACCCGTCCCGATCCCCCGATATCATAGGGGGATGTGCCTTGCTCCTGTTTCGCAATCATACTCAAAATATCGAAAAGACTCTTTATGGGTTTAAAAGTAAACAGAGTTCCACTACAACATTGTCAGACAAGAGATAAGTATTTATATACATCGCCGAGCATATACGACAGTACAATACAAGTACTAAAACCTACCCTGAAGGGTGTTAGGTGCGCATCAGTGCTGTTTATCCCTCTCCCTCAGTGTCAGGCCCTGCCTCTGTGTCATAGCTTGGAGGGTCAGTAAAACCAGTCAAAGTGTGAGTGGACAAAAAATAAGTAATTTTGATTATACAGTTTAAGATGAATAACATTTTCCCCTCCGTTTTATAAACATGCATGCATTCAAATCAAATTGTATGAAAACAAATCAAATCATACACATATATATATATATATATATGTATGTATATACATGTATCTGAACACACATTTCAGTAAAACACAATATACTTAATCCTCGACATCTGCGATGTCTATAACCATTACCAGTCACGATTTCTAATGCTACACGTGCAACTTGGGGTCTCATCTCCGAGTACCTCCCAATGATCCAACTCAACGACGTCCATGGTGATATCATAATGGGGTGCCTTCGTTGGATCCACCATGTCCGAGGTGATATCATAATCTCGCACTCCTGAACTTGAGCCTTTCGTTGGAGCTACTCATTTTAGGTAGTGCATTGTGACTACTCCAGGATCCTCGACGTCTGGATGAGACAATCCAACTCACCAGGATGGTATATGTGGATTAGTAACCAAATACATTAAAATCATTTAAAAAAAAATTTATGTCTCAAATCGAGTCGAAATACTATTTAATAGGGTCTATGCCCGAGACATAACTCTCGCATGTCTTTTCCACAAAAATCATCAGAAAACAGTGTTCAAAACTCATTTATAAATCCCAATTTATCCAAACCGATCATGTCAGATCGCCATTCAAATTCAGTTAAAATGCAACCTTTCTTTCTAATTCCAGTTTGACTCTAAATTTAAGTCAAATCATTGCTCAACCGGGTCTCAAGCCCAAAACATCATTTTCACGTAAATCCGTAAAACAGTTTATAACCGATTAAATCCGCTACATCATCAAATACGATATTAAAGCATTTCAACTAAAATCATATAATAAAGCATTCAAAATAGTTATGCATACATTTTAGTTATAAAACAAAAGTCCACTTACGCTCGGTTCACGCTGCACACTTAATATCCGCACTGTAATCTCACCCAAACTTGTCAGGACCCGTCCCAAATATCACCTCGATACCCGGGATGAACCCTGCTCCCGTCTGACAATCACACTTACAGTACCAAAACATGACCTTAATACAAATATAAGCATAACTATCAGACGAAAGAGTAAATATATACAACAGTAAGCTAGAGCATAGTTCTACAAAATGGGCACCAAAAGTCCTACAAGTCAAAGTCCGCAACGGAAGAACGTCGGAAGCTCTATGCCTCGATATCTGCCTCAACGTTCACCCCAGCGCTATCACCACGACCTGGAGGGAATTTGAACAAAAAGAAGGTGTGAGTGGACCGAAAGGAATAAAAATTTTAAAACCGTTTACCACCAAATCAAAGTAAAGAAATATAATCATTTGTTCCCTCCGGTTTAAAACCAGGCATGCCCAACGAAGTATTAGAAAAATCATAATATGAAACATCATAAGAAACAGAAACACTATAAACATCATAAGAAACAGATACACTATAAAACTGATATAGAAACCAGAGCATAAACATCAAACCACTTTTTCCGATCAAACCTGCTGGACCTATCCGAGTCTTTAAACTCAACCAGGCCTCACATATAAATCCGAGTCTTTAAACTCCCGAGTCTTTAAACTCAATAGGCCTATGGGGGTAATATCGTAATATCCGAGTCTTTAAACTCCCGAGTCTTTAAACTCAATCCGGGCCCGTCCCCCGTCAATCAATATCCGGGTCTTTAAACCCAATATCCAGATCCAGCAAATCCAATCCATATCCAGTGTAAAACCAATTCAAAATCCATCGCCAAATTCGAATTCGAAATCCCCGGTTCGAAGCCCTTCCGGCGTTCAGAACCGACAATCCGAACCCAAATCCGGAAAAAGATCCATGTTCATAACAAAACCATAGGAAAATCCCAAATCATATTATCATCAGAAAACGTTTTTAGGTTAAATTTCTGAATTATAACATCAAACTCTGAAAACCCGTTTTTTCTCGAAAAACGTGCAAAATCCTGGAAACGTCTCGAAAAACGTGCAAACATCTCAATCACATATAAACACACATAAAAGCATAAAACATTAATAAAAACAGTTAGGCATGCTCGGAAGTAAGAAAGAGTCCACTCACAGTTCAGAGCAAGTCACTCGCGCTCCGTGCGCTCCTCAACCGTCTCTGGTGTCTCCCGTCCTGTCAATAGATACTAAATAGGGTCACAACAACATCAAGGATACCTTCCCTATTTTCCCCAATTTTTTGGGAATTTAATCATATTTTAATCCTAAACCCTAAACCGTACGGATTCCCGAACCATCCCGTAACACCGTCCGATTAACCCGAAAACTATACCATTGGATTCCTTAGGACATTTAGAACCAAAACCATGTTGGAAGCTTGGCCGGAATCATCACCACCCGCCTCCACGCGCCGCCCAAAGTGGCTGCGCGTGGGCCTCACGCACCTGCTACAGTGCCACCGTCTTCCTCGAGTCACCCGGTTCAACACAGTTGAACCGGCGTGAACGGTTCTCTGTCATCCGACCACCATTTCGATTCAATCCAATCCTAACCTCTTCGTCCCGTCCTAAGCAACCTGACCATGTCCTAACCTCGAAGAATCACGGCCGGAAACCCGCCGTTCACGGCCGCGAAACAGACGGCCCGCAGCCCCTGTTTTCCTTCCCGGCCGTCCACTGCTTCCCCCTTCACGGTGGTGATACCAGCACCTTCCTAGGACCCTACTTAGTCCTACCCAACTCACAGAATCCGTCGATTCATCCCCGAAGTCCACGACTTCAAGTTTGAAGTCACGGCCAAAAACAGAGTATTGGGTACTCGCCGTCGACTGAGCCCCGCCGTGTACGCCCCCGTCACGGCAGCCATCATAAACCATTCCTAAGACCTCCCTGAACATCACCCTGACCTCCTAATCCCTCGACTCTAAGCCCAACTCCATGACTTTGCATTTGAAAAATCACGGGAAACAGAGTAAAGAGACTTACCCTGCGATTAAGTCACCGCCGTGAGCACCGCCGCCTACCACGGTGTTTGTTGGACACCTTGCAACCCCTTGGACCTCCTATAGCCTTGGTTTGTCTCACCACATGGCACAACAGCCTCCACGAGCTCACGGCCTCCCCGTTTTCACAGAAGCTTAGCTGCACCGCCACAGTGCCGCCGTGCACGATTTCCGTCCAATAGCACCACTACCAACTCACCGTAAGCTCCCTGTCACTCTCTCAATTCACCAAAACTGCACTCACCCCCTGAATCGATCACCGTCTCCCCAAGTTCTTCTCTCTGTTTTCTGCGCACACAAGGTTTGCACAGTTTCAAAATGGACAAAGTGTGGCCGTGCACACTTTAGATCTTTGTGGAACAATCCAGCACCCCCACGTGTCCACAATCCTATGGACAAGCAGAAAAATATCCCAATCCCCTTTTGCCACTTGTCATCATCTGCTTTGCTGAAAGGAAATGACCAAAATACCCCTTGTATAATTAATTACCGTTTTGCCCCCGATCGTTCTAGACCTGTAACTTTTCCGTCCGACGTCCGATGACAGCGTGCCGCCTGTCGTTGTACTCAGGACGTCGAGACCTACCTAACGGTCCTCGGTCTACGTGAAAATTATTAAGTTACCAAAAAGTTAACATTTTCCTCATTAAATCGAAATTACGATAACGCCCTCAATCTTCCGTACCTCATAACTTTTTCTCAGATTGTCCGAATCGAACCTGCCACCTGTCTATGGACTCGTGACGTCCTAAACTACGTCACGGTCAAGGGCTAACACTCATCCAATCGATAGTACCAAAGGTCAACTTTTCGTCTACTATTCACAAGGGCAAAATCGTCCTTTTTTACAAAACTTCGCACAAATTACATTTTTACCCTTCCCGTAGGTACGGGTTGTTACAAACTACTCTAAAGTCTTTGGGCCTATCCAAATCATATCTGAGGGTCACTAATGTTCTATACAAGTTCATACACTTAATCCCCACAAAAACCGATACCGAAAACGCATCTCGGACACTCTTTTTTAGGCTAAAAACCTCTAAATGACCCATCAAATGGTCTCTAACAACCTGAAACCACCACTATTGGATTCAGAACGTCAAAACCTTTTAAATAGGACCAATTTGACCTTGAAATTTGTGTCCATGCGCTGGTCAAAATCTGATCAACGTTGGTCATCACTAGTCAACGGTGGTCAACGACTAATGTCATCATCACATCTGTTGACATCACCTTGACAGGTCTGACATAAGTCAGGTATGACATCCTACACATGACACTCCCTGATTGGTGCCACATGTCATGCCACGTGTCCCTAACACCTTTGATAGTTCTATGACACACTGCCACGTGGCACCACCCTATTGGTCCATGTGTCCTAAAATTGCTAATTGGACCTGCCACTTTGGCTACCACATAGGCCTGACAGGTCTTGAAAAGTTTCCACGTGGCATCACCCTATTGGTCCATGTGGTTTGACATGCTAACGTGGACCTGACACGTTAGTTGCTGACTAGGCCTGATAGCCTACCACGTGGCATCACCCGATTTGCCACGTGGACGAACATGTCTGACAAGATGATGACATGGACTACCACATCATCATCGTCAACCTCTGGTCGAATTGACCTGTGACTTTGTAATGGGTCAACCGACTCGCAAACTTGACCCAGTCATATCTCACTCATTCCTCAATCATTTCAGCATATTTTTCTTCCTATATGCTCGTAATGATCCCAGTAATGGATCTATGGACTCAAAATCATCAAATAATGGCGAAATATACCTGTTCGAGCTTGAAGATTTTCAGTTGAACTTCAACCTTGATTTCCAGGCAGTTCCAGTAGCTAAAACTCCTTTTATTGGTTCATGTGTGATCGTATAGTCTATGAATCAATTCTACACATTAGAATCGCCCAACAAATCCTCTAAATCCAACTTTGAATTTTTGAATCCTACGACTTACCTCTCGGTTTTTCGACCACCGTATGTGGTTGTCCTCGTCGTTGCCTTTTTCCTCTTCGTCTCAGATCACTCTCTCAATTTCTCTTTCACTCAGACAACAAATGTGGATGGTTGATGGTGGTGTGTGTGGATTTTTGGTTTCGGGCACAAAGAAATGAAGAAGATGAAGATATGTATGATGCATGAATTTTGGGTTAATGGGCCAATGGGATGAGTGACACTTGTCACTCATCCATTGGTCCACCTTAGATATTTTGGACCAATAAATATATGCCAACTGTACATTCCTCGTAATGCATGAATAGTATGGATTTTCTTCTGTGACCTGTAACCTTCCCGTCAGACGTCTGATTTTGACGTGTCGTCTGTCTACAGACTCGTGACGTCTCGATCTACGTAATGGACCTTGGTCAAAGTCCAAATAGTATCCTAGGTCAAAAGTCAACATTTTTCCCTAACTATGGGCAAAATAGTCATCACATTAAATTTTTGAATTTATATTTATTAAAATTTTGGGTTGTTACAATCTAACCCACCTTACAAAAATTTCGTCCCCGAAATTCACTCAAATAAATTGTGATACTGTTCCTGCATAAGGTCTTTAGGCTCACACGTTGTAGTTCGTCCACAATACTTTCACTAGGGAAATGGTCTTATTCCGCAATACTTTCTCCTTCCAATCTATAATTTGTACTGGTTGTTCCTCGAAACTCAAATTTGTCCTAAGTTCCAACGGTTGTTCTTCCAGAACATGCGATTCCTTACGCACGTACGTACGAAGCATCGGAATGTGGAACACATCATGCACTCTCGCAAGCTCTGGGGGCAAGGCTAGTGTGTATGCAACAACACCAACTCTTTCCGTAATCTTGTACGATCCAATGTAATGAGGAATCAACTTCCCATGTCTACCAAATCGTACAATGCCTTTCCGCGGGGATAATTTCAGGAAAACCCAGTCTCCCATTGCAAATTCTAGGGCTCTAATCAGACGATCGATGTAGCTTTTCTGAAGATCTTGTACCGTCTTCATCCGTTCATTGATAATTTGAACTTTCTCCAGGGTCATATCCATGAGATCTAATGGTAATACCCCCCCTCTCGCCTACCTCAGTCCAACATATCAGGGTCCTGCACTATCGCATGTACAGTGCCTCAAACAACGCCATCCCAATACTTGATTGATAGTTGTTGTTATAGGCGAATTCCATTAATAGAAGGATCATATCCCAAGAATCCTTAAAAACTGCAATAAACATGCTCTCATCATATCCTCAAGAGTCTATATAGTGCTCTCAGACTGTCCATCTGTCTGAGGTTGAAATGCGGTGCTGAAGTGTAGCCTCGTACCAAGGGCTTTCTACAAACGCTGCCAAAATCTTGATGTAAATAGCGGATCCCGATTTGAGACTATCGATTCTGGCGTCCTGTATAACCTGATGATCACATCAAAAAACATCCGAGCTAACCGATTTGGTTTGAAGGTTTTGTGCACTGGCAAGAAATGAGCCGATTTCATAAGTCTTTCCACAATCGCCCAGACTCCATCAAAATCGCTTCGTGTCTTAGGCAAATTAAACACGAAGTCTATGATGATGTGATCCCATTTCCACTCAGGGATTAGTCTATGATGATGTGATTTAATTGATTTGTAATACTCTTTGGATATATTTTATGGATTTATGTGAAAATGGCAACTGAGGTTGCGGTTGCACGGATTTGCGTGAAAATAATATTTTGGGCTTGAGACCCAAATGGAAATGTGATTTTGATTGGATTGGTATTTCCATGTGATTACATGATGATATGGATGGTTTTCGGATTTATGAAAAAAATCGTGACTCTAGTTTTACGGATTTTGAGGAAATTATGTTTTGGGCCGAGACCCTGTGATGAAAATGGTTTTGATTTCAAATGCAACTGTTTTTCACTGGTTTTCATGGTGGTGATATGTTGCGGATATTTAGGGTTTTCGGGTGGGAATATGTTTCCCCCGGAGTGCACCCTGGGTTGTGGATATTAGGGCTTTCGGTTGAGAAGGTGTTTCCCCGGAATGAACCCTGGAGATAACGCTCGCATCTGAGATGGGATGTGTTCGCCCGGAGAGGTCATGTAGCACGGTCTGTTGTTGTACAGCCGAGGGAGGCTCGACTCATATTAGATATGCTGGATTATGTAGAGACCAGTTGGTGATGTGTTCACGACGATCTGGATTGTCGGCTGGTGATGTGTTCACAACGACATGCTCAGATTTTGAGCGGTCCTTGAGCCTATTGATTTGCACGTGTTGCAGGGATAACGTGACTGAGACTGGATATGGAAATGAGTCCCGTGGTTTTATTGAGATTTGTGATTTATAAACATTTGTGCCCAGATATATTTTACTCATGGTTTATGATATGCATGCATGTTTGTGAAACTGGAGGGTATGAATGTATTTTAATAAATGTATTTCTAAAAGTTTGTTTTGTCCACTCACACATTTTCTGTTTTATTGACCCTACAAGTCGTGGCGCGATGATCGAGGCTGATCGGGAGGTGGAGGCATGAGTGGGTACAGGTGCGGTTATCCCTTGTTTGGTAATTTCTGAGGGTAAATTCGTAACTTCAGCTGACTTGTCAGATGGGAGTAAGACCGGGCACGGTTATCAAAGTCCTTCAGGGACGGGTCCTGTCACTGATGATCCGTGAAAATCCAGCAAGTCTCTCCGTATAGGTAGTGTCTCCAAATCTTGAGAGCATGTACCACTGTTGCCAGCTCTAAATCATGTTTAAGGTAGTTCGACTCATGCGGCTTTAACTGTCGAGAGGCATTGGAAATGACTCTCCCATGTTGCATTAACACGCAATCCAATCCTTGCAACGAAGCATCACTGTGTACCTCTAACTCTCCACTGTCATCTGAATGAGCTAATACTGGCGCAGAAGCCAACCATCTCTTCAATTCCTAGTCAAACGGGTTGATGGAGCTGCTATGGTGGCGAAACCCTCTACAAAGCATCTATAATAGCTAGCCAACCGTACAAAACTGCGGATCTCAGTAATAGTCTTCGATTGCTCCCAGTTAGTCATGGCTTTTGTCTTCTGGGGGTCCACACTGATCCCTTATGCCGAAATCACATGCCCCAAGAAGCCTATACTGTTAAGCCAAAATTGACACTTACTTAGTTTAGCATACAACTGGTTTCTCCTCAGTCTATTCAACACTAACCTCAAGTGCTTCTCGTGCGCCTTGGCACTCTTTGAATGTACCAAGATATCATCAATAAATACTATCACGAACCGATCCAGGCATGACAGAAACACTCGGTTCATCAAATCCATAAATGCATCCGGTGCATTTTTCAGTCCAAGTGGCATTACCAGAAACTCGTAATGGCCATATCTCGTCTAAAAAATAGTCTTCGGAACATCGCCCTCGGTAATCCTTAACTGGTGGTATCCCGATCGAAGGTCAATCTTAAAAAAGTACTTGGCCCCTCTCAATTGATCAAACAAGTCATCTATCTGGGGCAAAGGATACTTATTCCTCACTGTTACTTTGTTAAGTTTTCAATAATCTATACACAGTCACAGTCTACCATCCTTCTTTCTTACAAACAGCACCTGAGCTCCCAAAGGCGATGCACTTGGTCGAATAAACCCCATATCCACAAATTCTTGTAATTGCATCTTCAGTTCTCTTAATTCAACCAGTTCCATACTGACACGACCCATCCCAATCCCCTCGGGAATAACACGGGATGTGCCATGCTCCTGTCTAACCCACGTGCCACACGAGGTAACACGAAGGCCAAATAAGGGATAATCCAAAATCCTAAGCCCAATTGGCTCCTAGAGTGCGCCAGGATCAGCCAAGAAATGTGAGGTCTCGGTCTCTACTATAGCCCGCATCCGCTATCAACCTAAAGGGCATTAAAACTATTAAAAGCTATGAGTGGATAAAAATAAATAATTTAATAAAACACGTTTCATAAAAAGACATTTATGCTTTTCACAGTAAAACTATACATGCATTCGAAAACCAGTTAATTCAAATATCATAAAAAGTTTATAAAACCCAAGTCATTTCCTTTTCTCAAATTATTAGGGCCTTAGTCCAAAATCATAAATCAAAACCAAGTGTGGGAACTCAGCCCAAAACTGTAAAACACCGAAATCCGTAAATCCAAATCCAAGTGGGTCACTGCCCAAATCCATTAACATAGAAATACCATTTCAGAAATCCAATAAATCATGTTTACCAAATAACCATCCTCGGAATCCCAGATGCCTAGCGTCCCAGACGCTTGACGTCCCATACATCATATCTCACGGTCTAAGCAACGCATGATACCTGTGGTCTCTCCGGATCAATCTCTGATATCCCAGATGTCTGACGTCCCAGACATTTAATCATAGCAATCCTACTCCTGAGTCACTATACGGTCCAATCGCTCCGTGCAATGACCCCTCGCAGGCAATGCGCCATGACTTCCCTAGTGTCCCAGAAATCTAGAGGAGACCATCCACATATCCTCATCCAAGGATGGTACATGGGAAACATCTTTATAAAATCATTTCAAAACAACTCAAAGAGGCTATGCCCAGAATTTCCATAAAACCATCGTAAGTCCATTTATCCAAATCCATAACTGGGTCCCTGACCCAGAATCACATTTATAAACCATAACTGGGCCCCATGCTCAATTTCTCATTAAATCAAATGGATTTCAAGTCCGATAGTTTCCAAATCAAATGGGTCTCATGCCCGATCCCATATTTCCAAATCCAAAACTATTCAATCAAACCATTAGTGAAAACACAAGCACATATAAATCCAACATAGAATCATGCACCTCGAAATATGTGCAAATACGTAAATACCAAATACCACATATATACGTACTCAAGGCATTCAAAACATAGATATAAAACATATAAAATAGTTATGCATGCATCATATTTTGAAAGAAAATGTTCACTCACAGACCGTCCTAACTGCCACCTCGATACACGTGTCATAAGCCTTCCCGAGGCTAATCACCATCACCGGAACCTCCGAACCCAAAGTTCACTAATTACTTCAATTAACCTCTCATTAAATCTCCCTAATTTTTTAGAATTTATAAACGTATTTAACAAAGACCCTATACCTTTGGACATCCAAAATTACCCTGAAATGGTATCCGATCGACTCGAAACCTGTCCAAAAATGTTCATTACATCGAAAGGATAAGATTACATGTTGACTACATCTCCCAACTTTGCCCCACGCACCCCCACGTACTGCCCAATGCCGCTATGCGTGAAGCCCACGCAACCCCACGCGCTACCCAAACGCGCTGCACGTGAAGCCCATGCGCCGGGAGTAGTGTCATCCATGTCCTAGCATCGAACCCGGTTCAGACTGATTCTCTGTTTTCCTATTCGACCGGACCGACGAGACTGGTTCTCAGCCATTTCTTCCCCGATTTTGACCCCGTTGATCCCTATCTCTTTGTCTTATCACTCCCTATCAATCTACCTACTTAAAATTGGAGGATATGGCCTAGATGTTACCTTCGAACCCACGAACAGTATGACCCAAATTTCCTCCTTTGTTTCCAGTCATCTCTGGCCACCTCCAGCCATGATTCCAATCTCACTCTATCCGTATGACCCCCAGAAACATCAAGGGATGATTAGTATCGATTGATATCCACCAAAAACGAAACTTCCAATTCGAACTTAAAACTCACCGTATTCGGGTTGCTGGCCACCGTGCAAGATGATGCATTCTGTTAGCACCACCATCATGTCTCTCTTCCTTCTTTCTTTTTCATTCACACTAAACGCATTAGGTGGGGATTAAGGGTTGTTTATATAGGAATAGGGTTGCACAATCTAGGAAGTTCCATGGTTTTTGGGCAAAACGAGGAAGGTGATTAATGATGGTGACGGAAATAATATCCCACCGTTTGGGGATTTGGACCAATCAGATGGGTGACACTTGTCACTCATTTGGTGGTCCTTCCAGACTTTTCCACCAACCAAATCCTGCCACATATCCAAAATCCTCGATTTGCGTGTATAGTACCTTAAAATTTCCTAGACCCGTAACTTTCCCGTCGAACCTTCAATTTCGACGTGCCGCCTGTCTACGAACTGGTGACGTCCTGATCTACGTCAATGTCATCGGTCAAAGTCCATTTGACCATCCGGGACAAAGTCAAGTTTTCGCCCAATTTCCAAGGGAAAATCGTCATTTTACATCTTCCATCTGTGATTCTTCGACTAATCCCCTATTATTCCCACTAATCCATGATTACTCACTAATATAATCCCAAACTTTGGGACAGGTCGTTACACATACAATATGGTGTCTGAGATATGGGTTTTGTACTTGGAAGAAGCTCGATGGTGAACTCAATCTCTCGGTGCAGTGATAATCCTAGAAAATCCTCTAGGAATACATTTGGGAATTCCTGCACTACTGGTATATCCTCTACTCACTCGGGCGTAGCCCGACTATCCATAACATGAGCCAAGTAACCATGAAAACCATTTCTCAGTAACTCTTCTATTGACAATGCCGATATAACTTCGGAGGGTAACACCCTCTGGTCTCCCTGACAAGTCGTCTCGAGTAGTCTTGGACTCTGGATTATCACTCTCTTACTGAAACAGTCGATAACGGCATGATGTTCCGACAACTAGTCCATCCCAATTATGACATCGAAGTCATGTAAATCTAGGAGTATCAAATCAGCAACCAAATCAACCTCTTCTACACTCACAAGACAGTCTCTCAACACCCGATTCACAAGGTACACGTCTCCAGTTGGTGTACCTACCTCCATATCGAAATCAATTACGGATACCTGTCTATCCACTAACAATGCACAACTCCGAGATATAAATGAATGCGTGGCTCCAAGGTCTATCAAGATGCGTACAACATGATCTAAGATATTAAGTGTACATATCACCACTCCCGAGGCTGCTTTGGCCTTCTACTGAGTAATTAAAAACATTCTGGCCTGTGGTCCTGACAATTGACCACGTCCACGCGATCCTCGGAATCCACCCCTTGCTCCTCTATATCCCTGGCCACCAGTCGCGTCTGAAGTCATGGCTGTGCTCAGGTCTTGCCCTGCTGCACTCCGACCGATACCAATGTCACCAGACATCCATGGGCACTCTTTCCTAAAGTAGCGAGGCTCTTCACATATATAACAGGTCAAAATCCTCAGTCTACCCGTAGACCTACTGACGTACCACTCGTTTGAGAAGTCTACTGTGACCTGAAGCTAAACCTCTGGGTACTCCCGTACTTGCCAAATCTTCTGCTACCTGATGATGATGAGGTTCCACTGAAACGGCCTCTTTCGGGGCCCTTTGGCTCGAAGGTTCAATATATGAATGCTCTCGGCTTCGTCCATCACTGAAAAACTGATGTCGGGTCAGCCAACTGTCCTCCACTCTCACAGCCGCATCTTTCAAATCTCTCAGTGTAGTGTAGGATCCTGCTGTCACCATACCATGAATCTCCCATCGCAGGCCCATCTCAAATCGGTGACACTTGTCGACCTCAATGCGCACAAATGCAGAAGCAAAGCGGGACAATCTCTGGAAGCTCTGCTCGTACTCTACCACTGTCATGCTCCACTGTCGAAGCTACAAGAAATTAGCCTCCCTAGCATCATGGAATGAGCGAGGGTAGTAATGCTCCAGGAAAAGCTCTTTGAAGGTCTCCCACTTCACCGTCCGGACATCCCAACCGGACATCTCAAGGGTGTACCACCACTGATATGAGCCACCATCAAAAAAAAAATATGCAACACTCGACCCTCTGGAGGGCAGCGCATGACCACAAAAATTTGGTCTATCCGAGTAATCCACTGGTGGACTTCCTTTGGGTCTAACCCACCGCTAAATATAGTAGCCCCTAGTCGCTGGGCTCTCTTAATGCTAGAATTCTAGAAATCTCTAGCGAGATCGTCATTAGACTGTGGAAGTGGCACTCGTTTCGGAGGTATGTTTATATGTTAAAAGGCATAAATTAGTATGACATATGAAGCAAGTCAATGTACAATGTACATAATGCTATCTTAATGCTCTGATACCAAGTTGATATGATCTGTCCTGATCCCCCGGGATCATAGGGGGACGTGCCCTGCTCCCTTCTAACAATCATGCTCAAAATATTGAAAAGACCCTTTATGAGTTTAAAAGTAAACAGAGTTCCATTACAACATTTTCAAACAAGGGATAAGTATTTATATACATAGCCGAGCATATACATCAGTACAATACATAAGTATTTATATACGCAGTAGTACTGTTTATGCCTCTACCTTGGTGACAGTCCCTACCTTTGTGTCACAGCTTGGAGGGTCAATAAAAACAGGAAAAGTGTGAGTGGACCAAAAATAAGTATTTTCAAATACAATTTAAGAATAATAACATTTTACCCTCCGTTTTATAAACATGCATGCATGCATTCAAATCAAATTGTATGAAAACAGTTCAAATCATACATATATATATATACATATATCTGGACACACATATCAGTAAAACACAATATACCCAATCATCTACATCCGTGATGTCTATAACCAATACCATCCGGGGTGATATCGTAATGGGGTTCCTTCTCCGGATCTACCACGTCCGGGGTGATATGATAATCTCGGACTTCTAAACCTGAGCCTCTCCTCGGAGCTACTCATTTTAGGTAGTGCATCGTGACTACTCTAGGATCCTCGATGTCTGGAGGAGACTATCCAACTCACCAGGGTGGTATATGTGGAGCAGTAACCAAATACATTAAAATCATTTTTAAACCGTTTATGTCTCAAATTGAGTCAAAATACTATTCAATAGGGCCTATGCCAGAGACATAACTCTCGCATGTCTTTTCCACAAAAACCATCTGAAAACAGTGTCCATAACTCATTTATAAATCCCAATTTATCCAAACCGATCATGCCAGATCGCCATTCAAATTCAATTAAAATGCAACCTTTCTTTATAATTCCAATTTGACTCTAAATCTAAGTCAGATCATTACTCAACCGGGTCTAAAGCCCAAAATCTCATTTTAATTCATAACCGTTGATTAAATCCACAACATCATCAAATACGATATCAAATAATTTCAACTTAAATCATATAATAAAGCATTCAAAACAGTTATGCATGCATTTTAGTATAAACCAAAAGTCTACTCACGCTCGATCCACGCTGTACACTTAATATCCACACTGTAATCTCGCCTGAGCTAGTCCAAAGTGTTTGGGCCTATCCAAATCACATCCGAGTGTTACTAATGTTCTATACAAGTTCATACACTAAACCCTCACAAAGATCGATACCGAAAACGCGTCCTAGATACGCTTCCCAAGGCTAAAAAACCTTAAATGATCTATCAAATGATCTCTGATCGACTAGAAATCACCACCATTGGATTCAGAATGTCGAAACTTTTCGAACAAGACCAAATTTACCTCGAAAGTCGTGTCTATGCACCCCCACGCTCTGGTCAAAGTTTGGTCAATGCTGGTTGTAGCTGGTCAATTGCTGACGTCAACATCATGTCATGCTGACGTCACCTTGACAGGTCTGACAACCTGACACGTGGCCCTCCCTGATTGGTGCCACTTATCCTACCACGTGTCCTTGACACCTCTGACAGTTCTCTAACACACTGTTGTGTGGCACCACCCTATTGGTCCACGTGTGCTGATAGTGCTGACTGAACTTGCCATGTGAGCTACCACATAAGCCTGACATGTCCTACCGAGTTGTCGCGTGGCACCACTCTATTGGTCGATGTGGTCTGACATGCTGACGTGAACTTGACACGTTAGCTGCTGACTGTGCCTAATAGCCTGCCATGTGGCATCACCTGATTTGCCACGTGGACTGAAAGGTCTGACAAGATGATGATGTGGACTACCACGTCATCATTGTCAACCTCTAGTAGGGTTGACCCGCGACCCTGTAACGGGTCAATCGACCAGCGAACTTGATGTCAGGATCCGAGCCTCCTCGGTCAGGACCTGGCTCATCTAGCACGATATTGTTTGCTTTGGGCCTCCTTGCCCTTGCCCTCACGGTGCAACTTCCCAGAGGGTCACCCATCATGAAATTGCACCAACCTCAACTCGCTTAACTTTGGAGATCCAATCGAACCCATAGCCACTGAACTCCCAAAAGGCCTCGTTTAGATCAGAGTTACGCAGCGGCCCACTCTACCTAACATGATATTGTCCCCTCTGGGCAGGACACGCCGTCATACCCGCAAGGTTTATTCCCAGGAGCTCACGGTGCAACTTCCCAGTGGGTCACCCATCATGGGATTGCACCAGCCTCCACTGGCTTAACTTTGGAGTTCGCTCGGAATCCAAATCCAGTGAGCTCCCATAAGGCCTCGTGCTAGATAGGTTTGTGCCTACAACTTTAAGGCACACCACTAATCCCCTCCCAGACCATTCCCCCTTATAGGAATGTGGGATCGTTCACCGTTCCCTCCAGGACACGGGTCTTACACTTGACCCGGCCTTATCTCACTCATTTCTTAATCATTTCAGCCCATTTTTCTTCCCATATGCTTCTAATGATCCCAGTAATGGTTCTATGGACTCAAAACATCAAACAATGGCTAAATATACTGTTCGAGCTTGATGATTTTCGGTTGAACTTCAATCTTGATTTCCAAGCAGTTCCAGCAGCCAAAACTCCTCCTTTTGGGCCCTGTGTGATCATATAGTCCCTAGGAATCAATTCTACACATTAGAATCGCCCAAAAAATCCTCTAAATCCAAGTTCAAATTTTTGAATCCTACGACTTACCTCTCAGTTTTTTGGCCACCATACGCTGTTGTCCACGTGGTTGTCTTCTTCCTCTTCGTCTCAGATGACACGACCCATCCCAATCCCCCTGGATTATCATGGGATGTGCCTGCTCCCGTCTGAAACTACATGCTAGATGAGCGATTAAACTAAAACCCACTTGGGGTTATCTAGAGTACTCAAGGATCCAATGGGGCATGTGATGTCTCGATCTCTGCTACAACTCGCATCTGTAATCAACCTGAAGGGTATCAAAACTGTAAAAGCCGTGAGTGGAAAAAAAAACAGTTTAAAAACAATCTCTCAAAAATTATATTTATACACTTCACATAAAAGAATGCATGCATTAGAAAACATGTATTTCAAATACTTTCTCAAAAGCAAGTCGTATTGCTTTTGAAATCAAATACAGTGAAACATGCTTCTCAATCGAAGTCATTTCCTCAGTACAATCTCAGCTCAAAAATAAAACATCTGGGACCTCAGCCCAAAAATAAAAAATGTGGGACCTTAGCCCAACTATAAAACCATGTGGGATCACATCCCATCATCATCAGTCATGATTCCAATCCCAGGAACGCGTGCCCATTATCTCAAGGACTGCTCTGATCTTGAGTGTGTCGCCGTGAACACATCACCGGCCGACAATCACCAGATCATCGTGAACATATCATCGATCGATCTCATATACCACACTCCTGAGTCGAGCCTCTCTTGGCTGCCGTCTCTCTCGGCTCCTCGACAGCAGGCGCATCGTGACCTCTCTATACCTCGGAGGAGAGCATTATCTTCAGAGTGTTCTCCGGGGAAACATATTCACAACCGGAGGTCCTATAATAAAATCCGAGTCTTTAAACTCAAAATCATACCATCATCAACGGGGACACAAGCCCGAATATCATCAACGGGGTCACAAACCCAAAATATCATCAAATAGGTCATAAGTCCGGAAACATTGTCTAACAACACTTCATGAACCCAGGATTCCTCGAATCCTATCAAATCCACAACTGGGTCTTATGCCTGAAATATCTTTCATAAATCCAGGATTCCTTGAATCCTATCAAATCCACAACTGAGTCTCATGCTCAGAATATCTTTCATAAATCTCATAACTAGGTCACAACCCGTTATATCTCACGTTTGACCATATTATAAGTGAAACCATAAATCGACTAGGTCATACGACCAAAAAATAATTCCAATCTGAAAACCATTTCACGATTCAAAACACCTTTCCAAAATAGTCCTTGACTTCAACCCTAGTCAAGGTCTTATCAACTAGGACTCACGCTCGAATATTGATTTCACGCATCTCCGTGAAATCATTCAAAATCGTTAGTCAAATCCTCGGTTTCACGCCTCTCTGTGATACCATCAAAATCACATAAAACATATGCACGTAGAATCTTCAGCCAAAGCCTAAACATCATATAAAACATAAATCTCGACATACGTGCCATACTGCATTTTCTACAAAAATGTCAATCAAATCATATTTAAAGCATGTGCAATCAATGCATCTCAAATCATGTTCGTAAAACATATAAAACAGTTATGCATGCATCATATTTCATAAAACAAAGTCCATTCACAGACCGTCCATGCTGCGCGTTCCGAATCCCGTGTCATAAGCCACTCCGGGGCTAATCGATAATCTCCGGGACGTCTGAACCTGTCCAAATCATACTTAAAGGTCACTAGCCATCTATACAAGTCCTAATCATAAACCCTCACACATCCCAGAACAGTCAACGTGTCTCGAACACGCTTCACAAGGAGAAAACCTCCATTTAACCTATCAAACAATCTCTGATCGACCTGAAACCACCACCATTGGATTCAGATCGTCAAACCTTTCAAACATGATTATTTTAGCCTTGAAATTTGTGCCCATTCTCCCTCACTCATCGTTCAAAGTCCTCACGCGCTAGTCAGCGACGGTCAACGCCGACGTACGCTTGACAGGTTTGATAGCCTTCCATGTGGCACTCCCTGATTGGTGCCACGTGTTAACCTCTGACACTGCCACATCACGTAATGACGCCATCATTGACACATGTCATTGACACATCAGCTCTGACAACCTGACATCTTGCCACATGGCACCATCTTGGTAGTCCACGTGGTCTAACAATGTCTGACGTGGACTTGCCATGTCAGCTGCCACATCACATGGAACCATCTCATTGGCCCATATGTTCTAACATGTCTGATGTGGCACTACCACGTCACTACTAACTGGACTTGACAGCCTACCACGTGTCACCCTCTGGTTGATCATGTGGCTTGATAGGTCTAACAGATGATGACGTGGATTGCCACATCATCATCGTCAACCTCTGGTCGGGTCAACCTGCGACCTTGTAATGGATCTTTTGACCCGCGACCATGACCGGGCTAGAACTCAGCCATCTAGCCACCATTTTACCCCATTCTCTTCCTATTGACTCGCCTTGATCCCAAAAAGGGTTATATGGTCTCAAAATCAGAAGAAATGGTCTAAAAATACTTGTTCGAATCCAAACCTTCACAGATTAAGTTTGAACCACCACCCAAACCTTCTCAAGCGTCATTTTCCCGTCCGTTTTGGTCCCTACAGGCTCGTATGAGCTCAACCAACACATCCAAATCATTAGAGTGAGCCCTAAACGTCCTAAAATTGAAATCCAAAATCCAAAAGTTCATGGGTTACGGGTTACCTGGGTTTTCTGGGTTTCCAGCCACCACCGTGGCTCCGCCATGTCCTCCACCATCCCGTACATCTCTCCCTCACACCCAACCTCACTCTCAGTCACTATGTGGCCCTCAAACAAGAAGATGGGAAAATGGTTTTGGGTGGGTACGGGTTTGATGCACAAAATGAAGAGAATGGGAGATGATGCATATATGTATAGGTTTGGGCTAAAGGATGAATGACACTTGTCACTCATCTATTAGTTCAGGCCAGATCTTTTGGGTCCACTAAGGACAAACCAAAAATCAACTATCTCGGTTTTTGTGCAATTATGAATAGTTCTTGTAACCTTCCGTGACCCGTAACTTTCACGTACGATGTTCGATTTCAATGTGCCGCCTGTCTACGGAGTCGTATTATCTCGATCTGTGTAACGGTCTTTGATCCATTTGCATTGGACCTCCCGAGTCAAAAGTCAACATTTTTCCCTTTCTTGGGTTAAAATCATAATTTTACCCAAATCGTTCGGTAATACTCGAGTAGTCCTTAATTAATCCTCAATAATTTGTTATTAACCTTAATTAATCCTGTAGATTTGGGACCGGTCCTTGTATCAGATCACTCTCTTAATTTCTCTTTCACTCACACAACAAAGGTGGATAATTAATGGTGGTGTATGTGAATTTTTGGTTTCGGGCACAAAGAAATGAAGAAGATGAAGATATGTATGATGCATGAATTTTGGGTTAATGGGCCAATGGGATGAGTGACACTTGTCACTCATCCATTGGTCCACCTCAGATATTTTCGGCCAATAAATATCTGCCAACTGTACATTCCTCGTAATGAATGAATACTATGGATTTTCTTCAGTGACCCGTAACTTTCCCGTTGGACGTCTGATTTTGACGTGCAACCTGTCTACGGACTCGTGACGTCTCGATCTACGTAACAGGCTTTGGTTGAAGACCAAATAGTATCTCAGGTCAAAAGTCAACATTTTTTCCAGACGAGGGACAAAATAGTCATTTCACATTAAATTTCCGAATTTACATTTTATTAAAAGTTTGGGTTGTTACAGCAAAAATGACTCGATTTTTTAAGAAATTATGGATGGGTCTTGTCAAGTAAAGTTACAGGACAAGGGTCAGTTCCAGGAGCTATGACACAAAACAAAGGAGACCCAAACATCCAGAGGATCCTGATAAATTATAATATTAGTATCAAAGCGCTCCATTACGGGCCCAAGGCATACCAATCATCAAGCCAAAGGAAGATATCTTGAACATTAGAAACAATTCATTTCTCTGTGAATAATACATTAGAAATAATTCATTCATTTTGTATCTCTTTAATCTTAGCATGATAACTACCGGAAAATAACTTAGAATTTGGCTAAAACTTGTAAGTTTTACTTTATGCATTAATCCCCTTTTTGGATTTAAAAAAAAAAACTTGGGTGACATTGAGATGTATAAAATAAAACACTTCTATCTTTGTCAAAAAATAATACATGTTGAATTGCTTATTTCACAAACTTAATAACCCTATGATTTAACTAAAACAATACCATACTTTGCAAGATCTTTCTTACCTTTAACTTGATTAACAAATGTAATATTCAAGAAAAGTAAAGTACGTAGATTGTAGTGGAGTGAGGTTGGGTGTGGGTTTTTCTTATAAATTAAAATTTATATCCCTTGGCTTGGCTAGTATATTAAGAGATAATGTCATTGCCAGCAACATGTTTTCAAAAGCTTCTTGTGGCTCTGAGGTGCATGCCTTGAAATCCAAGCCAGATCTAATGGTAACTGATGAATGATATATTATATTGCATTGGCAGTTTCTACATTTAAGCTCAAATATTGCATCTCATCAAGTTAGAAAATAATTAATTAATTATTTATTTTTATTTTCAATTTTCATTAAATTAACCCAAGTTAAGTTAACTTCAAACATTGCATTTCCTCCTCCGCCTTCCTTTATCTCCTGTGCGTCTCAAATTCAGAAATACAAATTGAACCAGAAAAAACAAGTAAAAAATCCACAAGACATAAAAGTTTGCTTCAAAGTTCAAATGACGGAGGTCCGGCGTGCCTCTCCGTCCTAATAACGTTAATTCACCTTTAGCACAGTGTAATATTGTTCTTGTTTTAGACTTACTCTTCTGTTTAAATTCGTGTATAATGCAATAAGGCATTCCATATTAAATTCAAGTATAATGCTCAAACCCACCATCCCTCTCTCGGAGCTCCGATGGGCAGCTCCGAACCAGCCAACAAGTCCAACTACTTTTACAACTCCTCTTCCCCCTCCACCCACTCGCCTCTAATTCCCTAACCCAATCGACGACCCACCATCGTCACTTTCGCCGCCATCATCTTACACCGTTCCACCTGAATCCGACTCTGCTCAGTATCTCTTGATCTCCTACAATTATGGCCCACACAGTTTCAAGGACCTCTCTTTCCTCATTCTCTTCATCCTCCCCACCTTCGCCATCTCAACGAAATATAGAAGAAGATGGGGACAATTTCATGGTATTACTGTATTAGTTTCAATTTTGTTTGAACTTATTTTTTTCATTTTAATCCAGGAATTTTTCCTCAGTTTTTTCTAGTTTGTATTTCTGAGTTTGAGACGCAGAGGAGATAAAGGAAGGCAAAGGAAGAGGTGCAATGTTCGGAAATAAAAATGATTAACGAGATGTAATATTTTTAATGATGGGATTAATTTAGGAGTCTAAATTTAATAAAATGTGTGAAAATACGGAGAGCTTAAATGCAGAGTCTCGTGTAGAGGTGGGTATTTAAAATCGAAAAATCGAAACTGTATCGTTTCAGATCGGTTCAAACCGAAAAAATACCAAATAGTAAAACTGATGTAATGATTGGTACAATATTGAATCGATACCGATTCAAGTCGGTACGGTTTCAATTTCGAGGTTTTGAAAAACCGGCCCGTATCGATACCGAACCGAATTAGCATTTCTATTTTTTTAAATAACTAAAACGATTTTCCTATTGGTTGATATAGGAATCATATACTAAAAATTATTACGAGTTCTTTGTGACCTAATGATAATAAATTTATCTAATTACAATTATTGTGTCTACTATACTTGAAAATAATCTTGTTGGATTACATTAGAAACCATTTTTTTAAACCTAAATACTAACAACACTAGTAGTCACCTAATGAGTTCACATCATAATTCCTTTAACCAAGTGTTTGTTACACTAGAAATCATAATTCCTCATTAGCATTCACCTAAATCCTAAATCCATAAAATTTTGGTTCAAAACCAAAACCGTACCGAAAGCATATCGAATTTAATCGATACGGTACGATTCGCTACCAATTTCAAATTGTGGTATACTTAACCTATTAAAATTAAATAGTATGGTTTATATATCACCAAATATCGTAACATACCAAATCGTGCCTAATCCTAGTCTCGCAGGCCTATATATTGATACCAATGAGCTGAAAATCTCATCAATCTTAAGTTCCAAAAGTTTATTCTCCGCCACCATGTGAGACTTGAGACTGCAACAGTCCAACTCCACTCACTTCTCTTCTTCTTGCTTTGCCCTTTTACAGTCTACTTTTTGGCTAATGAAGCAAATTGCTCCATTATTATTGTTTTTATTTAACACATTTTGATTCACTCAAAACATTTTAGCACATCCAAACTAATACTGTAATTTGGTTATAGTTTTCTCTATTGTGTAGTGATGGATACTGACTTCAATTGTGTAAGGAAAGAAAAAAACTCGATGTGTATTATTTTCTTTTTTTTAATATCGTTGCATAAAATATAAAAAATATAAAAATTAAAACTTTTAACTTATAATACTATTATCTAAGGGTATATATTTTTGTTCATTCTTCTCCAATTTTTGTGTAAATGGTGGCTTTGAGTTCGATTAAATAAAATAAGGTTATAAAAAAATGTATATAATTTCACGAGAGCCTATCAAAATTTTGTTTTATAAAGATCTTTAATTCGACTTTTATAAAAAATAAGATTGATAATTAATATCCATTATATAATCTTTTCTCCCAATATGATTATTATTAAAGACATATTGGAACGGGAAAACATGTGAAATTGATGTGTGGATGTCCACTTTCACCATTCAAGTTTCTGCAATGCTTTTCTGATGCCCTTCCCCCTAAAGCCTGTCACTGGCAAGTAGGCTTACTTGCACACAGAATACAATTTCATCTCATTTTGTACCGTTCTTTGATTGGAACTAGAAGTTCTAGAATAGGCGGAAGTCATGCCATAGACTAATCTTACAGCTGAATGTTACGATCATAAAGGGGCTTCTTTACCATTATGTGTAAATGCCAGATTTTGGGAATATATACTAGGAACTATTGGCTACCACCACCAGTAATGAAGTTGTTCTCCCCTAAATCTGTAAATTTTTAAACCCTCATATTTTATAACTACAATTGTGTTGTCGCCCACATGGTAGGATCTTTTATAGATCAACAACGAACATCTTTTATAGATCAACAACTAACATGGACAGCGTTATATTGGATGGGAGTAACCGAATGGTGCAACGAAATTAACATTGTCACTGTTCTGAGTACAAAGACGAAACCGTATTCCAGGTGGAAAGTGAGACATCATTTCATCATCTTAAATACAACTTTCGGACATAATTCACATACACCGAGGCCTGAAAGTATTACACCAACGCCTTTGAGAAACCGAAATAACATAGAACCTAATCGACTTTGAGATTTTCAGTCATACAATGTATAGAACTGCTAGTCTGCTACTTTGTGACACCTAGAAACACTAGGAAACACAAACACTTCGCTGTGATTTATGATTTCCGAAAGCAGCTCCACAAGAGAGAAAGGAAGATGACTTCTGTACCTGACTGCCCTAGCATATTAGGGGGAAATTCATCCGAAAGAATAGAGGGCAAAGTAGAAGAGCCACACTTAGGGGAGCTCAGATAAACACTGATCTACTAGCTCTTAGCCTTTGGTTCTCATGATTGTAATGCTGCCTTTCCCTCCTTCAGTGCGAATTTTAGTTTTTCCAACCACAGGCTTCCCAGAAAAGGCTGAAGTGGGATAAGCAGCAGGGTCTTCATCTTCTTTCTTTGATTTTGAAGGTGGTGGAGTGCGGATTCGCTGGTTTATGTCCTTCAAAGTTACATCTCCATGCGCCCCAGAGGGCTTAATGAAGGCAAATGGATATGCCACTGAAGTAGCTAACTTAGTGGGAGTCCGAATGTAGGACTTCCTACCTATACACGTAAAGAGAGAGAGGATGGGGAGCTGATTGTTTGAGTACATTCAATACAGGAAACATAAAATGTCAAGATAATGTAAATACCTCTAAAAATAACATTTGGAGTCATTCGGGTGACTCTCTTTTGAATCACATTTGCTTCTTGCTCAGGTTGGATGTCACATAATTCTGTGTCGACAAATTGAATTTAGACAGAAGTGGTTGAGGGGCAAGCGTGTAAGGGTACAAAGGCTAAAAGTATAAATTTCATGAAAATAACCAATATAACTTACTTGAAATGTCAATATGAACATCAGATGCTCCAGTGAAATTCCTGAGAGTAATAAGGCAATCAGATTATTGTACCTGCATGATTGAATTGAAAGATAATAATATGGAGCTAAGAAGAATACAATTCATCAGGGCTGATATTCATCTCTGTCTCATTTAAGCAATCAGAAATCCACTCATCAGGTGACTGTTCTAGGCACTGATAGTCAGATGCAGAAGCATTTTCTGCCATCAATAATATTTTTATCAGATTATCCTGGGGGTAATAATTCAAGTAAATTAGCAAAACATATTCTGTAAGAGACAAACCTGAAAACCCCGATATCCATTGTGCATCAATTGAATCCACCCTCTCCTAAATATAGAGAAGACAAGTAAATCTCAAGAAAATTCCAAGGCATACAACTTTTAACTGCCTTACTAAAGTGCAAAGTAGCTAGACCACTAAAGAAACTATAGTCCTATCAACATTGCTAAGTCTAGCATAAGATAACACTTGCAATCACCAATTTGACGATGCTACCACAAATGATTGGCAGATATAATGAAACAGTCTCTTTTCATAACACCAATCAATATCTCTATTGCAATGCAGTAGCACTAAGATTGAAAATAGGCACTAAATGATCTGCATCACAAGTTAAAAAGTATTTTGGTACACATCCGATGAACAATGCAACATGCCTTATGGATGTAAATATTTAGACAGAAAAGAGATACCCAGCACGGACATTTGATTTCAGGAATGTAGATGACAATTCGTCACATTGTAGATAAGGGTCAATAGTTTCATTGTCAAATTGTAGCATTCGGCGTCTCTTTACTTGCGAAAAAGACTCCCTTGGTTCTTCTAGCTCCTTGCTCCTGCTACCTGAAATCCACATCTTGATATTAAGAGGACAACATAAAGGCAGTGTTCTGAATTGAACAAACACGAAAAGCAAGAATATGTCACAGACATTGAGGAGGGGAATAAAAAGGAAGGCAACCTCTATGGTTGACATGATAGGCCAAGTCCCCACAAGCCTTAATTGGTGTTGTTTCATCATCAAACATATATGAAAGATCTTCTTCATTCTGAGGCACTCCATTCCATACGCCTTCAGACATATCTGCTCAAAATAGTAGTACCAAGCAAGAAATCATTAACTTCAATTTAGTATACCAGTTTATAAGCATATATTATGAACTGGGGAGAGGACATACCATGACTGGAGTCCTTTGGGGTATGATGAGCATTGTTTTGCCAATCCCAGTGCTCACTATCATCATTTCACACAGTAGAAAACAAAACGAGGTCAGAAATAAGTACATGTATACTTCAAAGTTCAAACAACTGAAAGGAAATCACAAAACTGCACCATATATCAATTAGTAGCCAGTGGAAAGTTTATACGATGTACACGAACAGGCTCCAAAAATACAGATATAACTAGTTTAGTTACTTTTGTAGAATCGTCATTAGAATGTACAAATCAGTGACTAAAAGGGCAATGTAATCATCTAAGCTGCAAATAAAACAAGGCAAAATGGAAATGTAACCACAGTAAACAGCAGTAAACCGGAAAGAAAGAAAAAAAAGTCTTGCTCCGAAGACGAGGAAAAGAAAGAGTACTAAAGGGATATCTGATCCAATCCTAAAATGCTAAACATAATCCATAAAGCGATCATACTTCTGTAATCAGGATCTGGAACGACAAAGACAGTTAGCAGAGAAGGATACCATCATCTACTCTGAGCATTTTGCTTTAAGTAACACAGTAGAGAAATTTAAGTTACAAAAAAGCAAAATAAAAAGCAGAAAACAATGACCCACCAGGTGAATCAGAGAGCCCACATCATCGTCACTTACGCATTAAATTTCCAGATAAATCATAATTATCTCTCATTAATTACAAACCTATACCCAAAATGAAGCAAACCCAATTTGCAAAACCAGCATTCAATCCCCAAAATCAAAACGGAAAATGTAAAAAACTACATGAAAAGAACAAGGTAGTAAACACCCAAGCTTACATTGCCACAATAACTCCCAAATATACATAAAGAATCAAATTTATCGCAAAAACATCGATTTCCAAACGAACCCAGAAGCCATAAAGAAGAGAGATGGGTATTTACTTGGTATTATTGTAATCCATTTATGAAGCAAGCAGCAACTCAACCGCCCTCACCAAATGACAAAGTCTCTTCCTTTCTCACACTCACAGACTCTTCAACTTTCTCTGCAAATATAGCCGTTGCAGAGAAGACCGATTTGCTGAGTATAAATATTATTGCATTTTTCACTGGACTGCTTTAGATGCGTGCTTTCTGTCTCTGGAGACGAAGTAAAAAAGCGGCCGACCCTCTCGCAGTGTGTCTATAAGGAAGTTTCTGATTATATAGAAAAGGAAATATCACGGAGCACGCTTTTACTGCATGTGGACCCGCCAACTCCGTTACTCGTGCTGTATGCCTAAATATTAGGCCTTCGCTAAATCTTAGTTTAGTTGCTACAAAATAAAATCAAAATGCTAATTTAGATTTTCGTTTTGCCTATTTTCTTAATGATTAGTTTTTTATCTTTGTTTCAATGACATGAAAATTCGTAGTCATTCACCGTTGGATTTGATGTTTAGGTTTGGTTTAAATCGTGATATATGGTTTTACATTGTATAGAATAAAGTCAATTGCATGATCTAACCGTTTCTAACTATACGTTAGTATATCATTAAAATCACGTAACTCTATTTTACTTTTTATTTCTTACTATAAATAGTTTTATTAATTGGTTCTTTCACATGCCTCATTCAAAGCATGTGGAAAGAAGGATGTTAGTCTTGAATGGAGAAAATAGTTCTTACTTGAATTGAAATCGTTTAGGATTTGTAAGCATAATTGAACTTCATTTTAGTTGCCTATGTCATGTGCATTGATATGAAATTCAAAGAAATAAATACAAAATCTAAGGATTAATTGTTTAAGGCATCTTTAATGGCCCAATTAAATAATCTTTGAAGTTAAATTTTAGAGAGCATGCTTTAAAATCTAAGTTTACCCGAGACCTTTCATATACATGTGGGAAATAATGTTATTAGATCATAATACTAAGTGACACCAATCACAATATCTCTCTCATAAAATAGAAAAATTACTGACGCTCATAAGGATTCCTTAAAATTTAATACTTCAATTTGGTTACCTATAATACCATTATTTTATTTTTATTTTAAACCTTTTTTATATTATTTTAATATTTAATATATATAACATTTATATTTTTTTTTCAAAATAGCACATATGGCTCTTATAGTTTGGAGTAAAAAAAAAAAATTAGAAAACTACTAAAAAAAGCTTTATAGTATTTTCAATTAAGTTAAAGATACCAAATATCTGAATGTAGATGAAAATGCTCTTAGAATGCAGATTCTCATAAAAAAAAAATTATAAATTGTAATCAATAAAATATTTATCACCTTAAATGTTAGCATGGCCGGAAGTATCTTACCTATTAAAAAGAAATGTGGATGAATGTGGACTTAGATATGAATATTTGGAACCCATGAAACATTACAACAACAATTAGGAACCTAATGTACTAGTTATTTTATTAACAAGCTTTCAGAATGATTTGGTTGTCTAGAGAATTCTTCTATCATTATGGTATGTCAATACACATATGGGGCTACACTTTTTTTGTCTTCATAGCTTGTTCAAATGTTCACTCTCAATTTTTGTAATTCTAAACTTTTTAAATAATCAGAATTATTTATTTTTCTATCTATTCTAGTACTAGAATTTATCACATACAAAACAATTTTGGTATTTTTTCACAATGACTCAAAAATGAAGAGAGGTATACGACAAGGGGATCCACTTTCACCTTTTTTATTCGTGTGTGTATTGAGGGTTTTACCGCCCTTATTCAGAAACGTGCAGATAAGGGTTTACTTCGGGGGATCCAGTTTGCCCCCACTTGCCCTATTCTTACTCATCTTCTCTTTGCGAACGATTCGGTTTTTATGGGCAAGGCCACTCCTCCTGAGGCTTATTACATTAAGGAGATTCTTAACACATATGCTGCTGAGTCTGGCCAACTTATCAATTTTGATAAGAGTGCGATCCTATTTAGCGGTGATGTCAATTTGGAAACTCACGCTGAATTATCGGCTATCCTTGGGATCTGATGTCAGGAAGGTTTTGGCAAGTACGTAGGACTTATGACAGATTCCAGATCTTCAAAAAAGAAAGTCTTTGAAAAGACTAACCGACCTTCCTCGGTCAGGACCCGACTCTAGCACGATATTGTCCAATATGGGCCTTCTCGCCCTCACGGTTTTGTTTTCGAAAGCTCACGGTGCAACTTCCCAGAGGGTCACCCATCATGGAATTGTACCAATCTCAACTTGCTTTGCACGTGAGTTCCCTCCAGGACACGGGTCTTACAATCCACCCCTCTTAGGACCCAGTGTCCTCACTGACACACTTCCCAATCAGGGTCTGACTCTGATACCATTCTATCAGGACCCGACCCTTCTCGGTCAGGACCCAACTCTAGTACGATATTGTTTGCTTTGGGTCTCCTTGTCCTCACGGTTTTGTTTTCGGGAGCTCACGATGCAACTTCCCATAGGGTCACCCATCATGAAATTGCACCAACATCAACTCGCTTAACTTTGGAGTTCCAACCGAACCCAAAGCCACTGATGACAGGACCCATCCCAATCCCCCCGGGATTAGTGCGGGATGACCCTGCTCCCGTCTGACACGAAGTGTCAGACAAGGGATATTTCCGACCTTTGCCCTCCCGGGCTATCAGAGTACGCCAGGATCCGGAGGAGACATGTGATATCTCGGTCTCTGCTACAGTCCACATCTGATGTCAACTTGAAGGGCAGTCAAAACATTAAAAACTGTGAGTGGACAAAACAAAAGTTTATAAAAACATTTAATAAGGAAGACATTTGTACCCTCCACTAAAAAGTATGCATGCATTCGAAAACCATTTATCCAAAACAAACCATATGTGGGACTAAGCCCAAAGAAGATATAAACCAAGGTCGAAAGGACCACAATGAAAACGACCATACGGGCCACAGCCCAAATCCATAAGGGACTCGGCCCCAAACCATAAAGAAACCAAGTACACGAGCCACTGCTCAAATCCTGTGCACACCTGTACACACCACATATCATATATCATATATACATCACATACATATATATAAGTCACACAACCAATCCTGTCACGGTATCCAAAGCTACGTGCATGCTACCCAGGTCTCAATCCGAGTCTTCTCAAAGTCAAGATCAATGTCCGTAGACCACTGACCCTACCCGAGGTAATAGTAATCATAGCCTTCCTGAGAGTAAGGAACCCAACTGGGGGGTGACTCCACTCAGTCGGTGCTCCGTGACTACTCCGGGGTCCACCCAGGCCAACGACCCTCCCCGGAGGAGATAATAGAAGTAAAGGAAGGTAGACGAACATATATATACATAACATAAACATTCATGACCGGTTCCCCTGAACCGTCATGATCCATAATATCCATAATCAGGTAACATGCCGGTTCCCATAAACCGTCATGTACCGTAATAACATAACCAGGTAACATGCCGGTTCCTATAAACCGTCATGTACCGTAATAACCAACAAGGGTTCATGCCGGTTCCCATAAACCGTCATGAACCATGATACCATAACAAGGGTTCATGCCGGTTCCCATAAACCGTCATGAACCTGGGAATCCATTTAAGGTTCCCTGACCTGAAATCAAAACCGTAAAGTGACTGGGTCTCGTACCCGAACATAGGACATCAGTTGGACACCGTGCCCGATATCTGAGGTCATATGCCCGAGACAAAACCAAATGAGTCTCATACCCGAGTTTATCCTTTTGAAATTCAAATCCAGTTCATTTAAATCAATACAAAAATACAGACCCGTATAAGCACCGTATAAGGCCGAAACCTCGAAATACGTGCTTATACGTAACCACATAAAAATGCACCCATGGCATCATCAAACAAGTAATAAAACATATAATAAACATTTATGCATGCATCAATTTAGAAAACAAGGTCCACTCACAGACCGTCCGAGCTGCCGCCTCGATTTGCGTGCCATACGGCTCCCCGAGCCGATCACCATCACCGGGACTCCCAAACCTGTCCAAATTTTAATAGAAGGTTACTAACTACTTAATTAACCTCCTACCAAAGCCCCGTAATTTTCCCGAACTTTTAACTATTTTTAAACCAACCCTAAACCTTCCGACACCCTGAAAACTATCGAAACGATGTCCGATTGACACGAGACCAGTCCCAAAATCTTCGTTACATCGGATAGAAGATTTCCCGTGTTGAACACTTTCCCAAATTATGGACCACGTGCCCTCACAAACCCCTAGAAAGTCAAAAACACTGTTCATCGGCATCAACCTCAAAACTGAACCAGTTACTATTCACGGTTACTGTTCACCGTTACTGTTCATCTCGGTTTTTCTTCAGTTTTCGGACCGATTCGGAGTCCGTTTGGTCCCATTTTAATCCCTAAATTCCTATTTCTTCATTTCCTATCTAACCCAATCCCTAAAACTAAGAAAAACCACCCGAAACCGAGCTTCCATCCGCCATCAATGGTGGCCGGATTTTCTCCGGCCGTTCACGGCCGTTTCCGGCCACCCCAAGCCCCAAAACTAATCCCATTCTACTCCTAGGGTCCCCAGAAACCTAACCTAATCAAAAAAATCGATTAAAAACCATTAAAACTCAAATTTGGATTTTCAAAGTTTTCTTACCTCACGGGTTTCCTTGGCCGTGCGCCGCCGTGAGCCACCGTGACTCTGTCCCGGTCATTCATCATCTCATCCCTTCCTCACTTCCTCACACTCACTCACGGGCTCACAAGAGGAAGGGTGGTGGTGTGTGTGTTTTGAAGAAAATGGAGAATATGGGTTAATGGGGGTTTTCGGGTTTTGAAGGAAAATAGAAGAGGAAATGAAAATGTGATGAAGAAGATGTTAGATCAGATGAGAGGAATGGGATGGAGGGTTAGGATTTGAGAGATTAAAATAGAATGGATGGTTAGGATTTAAGGTTGTTAGAATTCATTATAAAATAATTAAAATAATAATATTTTATTAATTAGATCCACAAATTAAGGGTATTGACCAATAGGATGAGTGACACTTGTCACTCATCCATGGGACCCACTAAAATATCTACCCAATCAGATTTCGCCAAAACGTCCCCGTCTCGAAGTTCGTGCATAGTGAAATCGAACTTCCGTGACCCATAACTCTCCCGTTCGAAGTCCGATTTCAGTGTGCCGCCTGCCTATGGATTCGTATCGTCCTTATCTACGTAACGGTCTTCGGCCCTTGGCCATCGGACCTCCCGGTCAAAAAGTCAACATTTGACCCCATTTAACCAAAATTACCAAAATGCCCCTAAACTTCCGAACGTCATAACTTCCTCCTCGAACGTCGGAATTGAACGTGCCACCTGTCTATGAACTCGGGACGTCACGAACTACGTCACGGTCATCGGTCAAAGTCCATTTGACCGCCCGATTAAAAAGTCAACGTTTTGCCACCACTAGGGGCAAAACGGTCACTTCGCATCGTTCGTCCGATTTCGCTCTACTAATCACGGATTAGCCTCACTAATCGTGATTAGTCACTAATCTAATCTAGGAATTTGGGACGGGTCGTTACAACTGAGCTCCCAAAAACCCTCATGCTAGATAGGTGTGTGGCTACACCTTTAAGGCACACCACCATTCCCCTCCCAGACCATTCTCCCCTCGCAGGAATGTGGGATCATTCACTGTTCCCTTCAGGATACGGGTCTTACAATTTCTGACACGACCCATCTCAATTCCCCCAGGATTAACGCAGGATGTGCCATGCTCCCGTCTAACCCACGTGCCACACGAGGTAACAAGAAGGCCAGACAAGGGATAATCCGAAATCCTGAGCCCAATTGATTCCCAGAGTGCGCCAGGATCAGCCGAGAAATATGAGGTATCGGTCTCTGCCATAGCCCGCATCCTCTATCAACCTGAAGGGCATTAAAATGCATAAAAGCTGTGAGTGGACAAAAATAAATAATTTGATAAAAACCAATTTCAAGAAATAGTTATGCCCTTCACTTAAAACTATGCATGCATTCGAAAATCAGTTAATTCAAATATCATAAACGTTCATAAATCCAAAGCCATTTCCTTTTCTTAAATCATTAGGGTCTTAGCCCAAAACCATAAATCAAAATCAAGTGTGGGAACTCAACCCAAAACCGTAAAATACCGAAATCCGCAAATCCAAATCCATGTAGGCCATTTCCCAAATCCATAAATACAAAAATATCATTTTATAAATCCAATCAATTCATGTTTACCAAATACCTATCATTGGCATCCCAGATGCTTAGCGTCCCAGATGCTTGACGTCCCAGCCGTCATATCTCACGGTCTAAGCAAGGCGTGCTGGCCGGGGTCTCTCCGGGTCCATATCTTTGACATCCCAGTCATCTAATCATAGCAATCCTGCTCCTAAGTCACTATACGATCCAGTCGTTCTGTGTAATGACCCCTCGCAGGCAATGAGCCGTGACTTTCCCAGTGTTCCAGACATCTGGAGGAGACCATCCACATATCCTCATCTAAGGATGGTATATGGGAAACATCTTTATAAAATCATTTCAAAACATCTCAAAGGGGTTATGCCCGGATTTCCATAAAACCATCATAAATCCATAAATCCAATATCCATAAATGGGTCCCCGACCTGAAATCACATTTATAAAATACAATTGGGCCTCATGCCCGATTTAGTAAACCAACTGGGCCTCTAGCCCGATCGTGTAAACCAAATGGGCCTCCAGCCCGATATCTCATTAAATCAAATGGACTGCAAGTTTGATAGGCCCGAGTTCATCTTTTCAAATCCAAAACCATTTCATCAAACCATCATCGAAAACAGAAGCACATACAATTTCGACATAAAATCACACGCCTCGAAATACGTGTAAATACGTAAATCATAAATACCACAAATATACGTATTCAAGGCATTCAAAGCATAGATATAAAACACATAAAATAGTTATGCATGCATCATATTTATAAAACAAAAGTCCACTCATTGACCGTCCTAGCTGCCACCTCGATACGCGCGCCATAAGCATTCCCGAGGCTAATCACCATCACCGGAACCTTCAGACCTGTCCAAACCATACCTGAAGGTCACTAATCACCTCAATTAACCTCTCATTAAATCTCCCTAATTTTTTGGAATTTTTAAATGTATTTAACATAGAACCTAAACCTTCGGACATCCAAAACTATCTCGAAACGGTGTCCGATCGACTCGAAACCTGTCCCAAAATGTTCGTTACATCGAAAGGATGAAATTATATGTTGACCGTGCCTCGAAATACAGGCTCACGTGCCTTCACGTGCCGCCCAAGTCCCTGCGCGTGAAACCCACGCGCTTACTACAGTGTCACCTTCAACCTCTAGCGAACCCGGATCAGATGGGTTCATTGGTTTCCAGTTCGACCAAACCGGCGAGACCAGTTCTCCCTTAGTCCTCCATTTTTTTCAGTCCTTAAATTCCTATAGCTTCGTCTAGTCATTCCCTATCGATCTATGGTGTCAAAACATGAAAACCAAGTCTAGAAATTACCTTCCCGATCAAAGCTCAAACCAGCCAACTTCCTCCGTCCAGTTCTTGCAATCCCAACCACCTCCAGCCATGAACTCGATCCCAACCAGCTCATACGACCTCCAGAAACACGTCCCAATAATTAGAATCGATCGACAAGCCCTCAAAACCAAACTTCCAATTTTTGAACGTAAAACTTACTGTTTCTGTTTTCCACCCACTGTCCACGACGGTCCACTCCGATAGCCTCATCTTCATCGACTCACTCTCCTCACACAATCTCATTCACACACTAACCACTATTAATGAGGGGTGAAGCGTGTTATCTAGGAAGGGGGTTCACGGGGTCGAGATGGTTCCATAGATTTTGGGAGAGAACGGGAGAAATGATCGATCGAAGGGGATATGGACCCATTTAATTGGGGTCTGGGCCTATCAGATGGGTGACATTTGTCACTCATCTGGTGGGTCCTTCCAAAAGGTTCTCCAATCAAATCATGCCACGTGTCGATTTTCCTCGGTTTGCGTAAATAATGCCATTTTCCTTTTTAGACCCATAACTTTCTCGTCGAACCTCCGATTTCGACGTGTCGCCTGTCTACAGACTCGTGACATTCCGATCTACGTCACGGTCATCGGTCAAAATCTATTTGATTGCCAGAGTCAAAAGTTAACTTTTCACCCAAATTCTAGGGGTTAAACCGTCATTTCGCACCGCCTGTCCGAAATCTCTCGACTAATCCCTGATTAGTCACGCTAATCCACAATTACTCACTAATCTAATCCCAAAATTTGGGACTGTTCGTTTCACTAGGAACTAGATTGCAAGCCGTATGCAAGGATGGGATGAACAGTTCTTATCCTGACTATTTTCTTGCTCGGACCTTGAGAGCCAAGTAATTTCTAGATGGGGATGTCCTCCGAGCTAAAGATGTATGAGGGAGTTCTTAGGGTTGGAAGGGGATTATGTAGGGTCTCCAGGTGCTATATGCTAAGATTAGATGGCGGCTAGGGGATGGTAATCATGTTAACACCCTCTCTGATCCATGGCTTAATACATGTAGGCCATTTTTACCGCTGTCATGTCATCCTCTTATGCCCTAGGTAGTTGTGGGTCTAATTAATGAGGATATTAGATGGTGGAATATTGAGCTGGTTACCACAGTTTTTAATGAAGAAAGGGATCGGTATGTCTTAGCCCTGCCTCTTAGTTTTTTGGGGTGCTTTGATCAATATATTTGGCACCATGTCCGAAGTGCAAAGTATACTATGAAATCTGGTTGCTATGTAGCTCTTGAATTATTGAAGAGTGGGAAATTCAGAAGAAAACAAGGTTCCAGGGAAACTAGTAATCCCAGTCTACTCATTGATCTCTAGTGTTCCATCTAGTTAGTGGATGTTCCTCCCAAGCTCAAATTGTTTTTGTGGAAATGTTGCAAAAAAAATTTGGTCGTAAGAGCTAACTTGGTTAGACGTTGGATATTGGTGGATACAATTTGCCCTTATTGCAGTGTAGCGGAGAAACCTCAGGTACATTTATTTTTCCATTGTAAGTTTGCTCAACCTTTCTGGTATGATTGTCCATTGCAACTTGATATGAGTGCTATTGTCAATGGAGATTTTCCGGATGTTGGGAATTCTTTAACCAGAGGCTTAATGAGGTGGGGCAGGGGGAGAGGAATATTCAGCTCTTCAGCTTTGGTCTTTGGCGATTGTGGAAGTGTCGAAATTAGCGTTGTTATAATGATACTAGTACGGATCTCGTACTGTTATCCAGATGTTGATAAAGAAATTATCTGAGTTCAGAGTAGCTAAACTTGAGTAACCCCCACTTATTCAGCTGGTTCTGCAGCTAGTAGTGGTTTTTGCGGCTAGCCCTTCTTGGCGATGGCCACCTGAGGGCTTTATTAAAATTAAATATGAAGGGGCTTATAGTAGTACAAAAGCTTTGGCTGCGTATGGATGGGTTCACCGATCCTCTATGGGAGAGTTTATTGATGTTGGGGGTGAGGGCGGCTTCCCTTGTGGTAGTTCCTTGCAGACTAAAGTCATTGCCCTTTGGGCTACTATGGTTGCTTATGCAAATTTTGAGTGCAAGAAAGTCATTTTGGAATTGGACTCGTAATTTCTGGTGTAATATGTTACAATGAGGTCTTATGGGGATGCCAATATTGAATGAGTGATTCATGACATTCTAGCTATGCAACCGTTTTTTGAGATTGTACAGCTTAGATACACCTCCCGTAAACACAACACTGCGGCTCATGAAGTTGCATATTTCTGTGAGCGTTCTAAACGATACTTCAGATCAGAAGACTTAGAGCCTCCACAGTTATTTAATATTTTTATATAAAGATGTTTAACATTTGTGTCCATTTGAATTAATAAAGTTCCCTTTTGACAAAAAAAAGAGAGGTGGGCACAACTTTTCTAATAATTCATCTAATTTACGTCGATAAAAAAACCTTCCTAAATAATATCTTTTTTGTCAGGAATAATATTCATTTTTATTTTAAGGGTTTTAACAATGGGGGGCCCAAAAGGCCCAAATGGTCCAACTTGTCACTAGTTTTTTTTTCGCAAAAGGCCCAACTAATCACTGAAGCATAAGTTCATATGTAAGCCAAGATCTATCAGCTAATATTTCGTCACTGAGCTGTGGCTTCAACGATAAAAATGCCAGACGAATTAATGCACACAGTTGTCATATGTGGGTTTCGGCTCTCCAATTTGGCATCGAAGCATACAGTGAGGCTTTTTGTTTCAACTCAAATACAAACAGCCATTCGGATTCCAACAACAAAATGAACATTTTCAGATTGGCGGGTGACATGACCCACCTCGCCAGCGTCCTCGTCTTGCTTCGTAAGATCCACACAATCGAATCTTGTGCTGGTACCAACATTTCCAATCTCTTTATCTTTCTGCTTAATTGTGTTATGTAATTGAAATACTAGGCAAGTAATGCATATAAATATTTTAATTGCTTTTGAATGGAACGCAATGAAGATTCAAAGTCTTAATTGAATCCAGTGACACGACCCATCCTAATCCCCCCTGGATTGTCGCAGAATGTGCCATGTTCCCGTCTGACACCTCGTGTCAGACTAGGGATACACCTAACCCTGTCGGGGCTTCCAAAGTACGCCAGGATCTGTGGATGCCTGTGATGTCTTGGTCTCTGTTACAGCCTGCACCCGCGATCAACTTGAAGAGTATTAAAAACCAGAAAAGCTGTGAGTGGACGAAAATAAACAGTTCAACAAAAATTTCACAAAAAGACATTTAAACCCTTCATTAAAAAGTATGCATGCATTAGAAAACAAGTTAGAACTATCATTTCCTTTAAATCAAATCATAGGCTTTTCAATTTAAAACTCAGTGAAAACGTTTATCAATTAATGACATTTCCTTAGTAGGGTCTTAGCCCAAACCATTTAAAATACTGTTTAACCAATCCCCGACATCCCAAATACCAAATTAGTAATGTCACTGTCTTTAAGGCTACGTGTGCCACTCGGGGTCTCAAGTCCGAGTCATTCCCTCGGATCCATCAGTGTCTGGGGCGACATCATAATGATGTGCCTTCCCCGGATCACTGTCCGGGGTAACATCTAGCAATCCTGATCTTGAGCCTCTCCTTGTCAGAGCGAGGAGCGGCCTCTCTCAGGCAATACTCGCACTCCTAGTTCTGAGTCTTTCCGTAGAGTGGCCCTTCCTAGACAATGCATCGTGACTACTCCAGGATACTACGAGACGTCCCGAGGAGACAAAGCACAATAAGGAAGGTATATGTAACCAAAATCAAATCCAGTGGAAAATCATTGTAAAACCATTTATACCTCAAATCCAGTCTAAAGCATTTCAACAGGGTCTACTCTCGAGGTATAGTTTCCACAAACCGTTTCTACAAAATCAAGATTCAAGGAATCCGATCCAATCCAAATACGATAGGGACTTAGCCCAAATCATTTAAAATAAGGTCTCAAACCCAAAATCTTATTTCATAAACCATAACTGGGACTCTCGGCCGATATCATAAACCAATTGGGCCTTAAGCCCGATACCATATACCAACTAGGCTTTAAGCCTGATATCTCATAAATAAATGGGGTCTCAAGCCCGGAATAATATTTTCGAATCCGAAATCATTTCGTTATTCAATCATTTGAAAACACAAGCACGTATAAAATCTAGCCTAAGCCCAAGATACAATATAAAGCATAAATCTTGAAATACGTGGAATACCACATTAGTATGAAATTACCAAAACACCACAATCATATAAACCATATGCACTCAAGGAATCTCAAATCAATGTTCATATAAAACAGTTATGCATGCATCGTATTTAGAAAGCAAGTGTCCACTCACATACCGTCCATGCCACGCGCCTACAAGCTGCGCCGTAAGCTACTCAGGATTATATTAAACTCTCCAGGTCATCTGGACCTGCCCAAAACACATTCAAGGGTCACTACAAACCTAGACAAGTCCTAATCAAAAGCCCCCAAAACTCCCGGAAAAGTCTACGTTTCCCAAACACGCTTTTCTAGGCTAAAAACCTCAATTTGACCAATCTAACAATCTCCAATCGACCTGAAATCATCACCATTGGATTCAGGACGTCGAAACCTTTCGAATGGGACCATTCTCACTTCAAAATGCGTGCGCACGTGCCCCCACGCACTGGTCAAAGTTCCTAGTCAACTCTGGTCAAAGTCAACGCTGACGTCAGCAAAAGTGAACGTTGAAGTCACGGCCAACGGTTAAAGTCAACGGTTGAAGTCATGCTAACGTCAGCCTAATAGGTCTGACACCTATTAGGTCTGACACATGTGAGGTCTGACAGTGCCATGTGTTAGCACTTGATTGGTGGATGTGTCTAACACTTGTCAGTGCTGACTGGACTTGACAACTGCCACATGGCAACCCTTGATTAGCCACATGTCTTGACACCTCTCACATATGATGATGTCACCTGTTGATGTGTAATGACCCGTCTCAAATTTCAGGATTAGATTAGTGAGTAATCGTGGATTAGCGGAACTGATCGGGGATTAGTCAGAGAATAACAGACGAAAGGTGTGAAATGACAATTTTACCCTTGGGATGGGGTGAAAAGTTGAATTTCAACCCGGATGGTCAAATGGACTTTGATCAACAACCGTGACATAGATCGGGATGTCAACAAGTCCGTAGACAAGCGGCACGTCGAAATCGGAGGCTCGACAGGAAAGTTAAAGGGGTTTAGGAAGTTTTACGGCGCTATTCATGAAAATCGAGACATCGTGACACGTGGTAGGTTTGGATTGGGGGAAAGTTTTGGAAAGACCCACCAGATAAGTGACAAGTGTCACCTATCTGATAGGCCCAGACCCCAATATTTTGGGTTTATCCTCACCCTTATAAGTCATCACCTTTATTTTGTGTTTTCTTCCAAAACCCGTGAAACCTCTCGAAACCGTGAACACCCAACCCATACAAACCCTTCAACCCTCATCTTTTGCCTATGAGCCGTGAGCAAAAATTAAAGGGGACGTCGAGACGATGAGGACGGTGATCACGACGGAGCAACGACGATAGTGGTAAGGATTAACCGTGAGCCTTGTTTTAATTCGAAAATGATGTTTTTGGATTGGATAAGTATTGACCATTTTGGTGGATTGGACGAGGTTGCTAATGCTCATAGGAACTTGAGGAACTTGGAATCGAGGGCTGAGGTGATCTGTGGCGGCTAGAATCGAAGTTTAAAAAATAGGGTATTGTTCCGATTCGAACAAGTATGATCTTAACCTGATTTCATGGTTTTGGTTAGGGAGATCGATAGGGTAGGCTTAGACGAAAAGGCTGGACGAAAAACGAGGTTGAAAGGTGGTCGGACGATGAAGAACTGGCGTGGTCGGGTCACGGGACGACCCGGTTGCAGGACCCGTCGTGAAGAAGACGATGACATGACGTCATCAGTCACGTCATCATGATGACCTTATCATGTTAGGTCTGGGAATGTCAAACTGACATGTCATACGGGGAACCAATGGTAGGCCGACACGTGGCACTTTCAGATCTAATAACTGTCAGTGCTGACGTTAGTAGGTACTGTTCACACGTTGACTTTTCGTTGACCAGGCACGTGGGCACAAATTTTGAGGTGGGTCCAATGTCATTTTAAGGGTTTCAATGATTCGGATCCAATGTTGGTGATTTCGGGTCGATCAGAGATCGTTTGGTTGGTCAAATTGAGATTTTTTACCTCGAGAAACGTGTTCGGGATTCGTGGACTTATTCAGGAGTTTTAAGGTTTATCCTATATGCTTATATGGATGATTAGTGACCTTTGGGTATGATTTGAACAGGATCGGAGGTTCTGGTGATGGTAATTAGCCTCGGGAAGGCTTTTGGCACGCGTATCGGGGCGGAAGTTAGGACGGTCTGTGAGTGAACTTTTTCATTCCAAATATGATGCATGCATAACTATTTTATATGTTTTACATCTATGTTTTGAATTCCTTGACTACGTATGTTTGTGGTATTTGGTATTTACGTATTTGCACATATTTTGTGGCGTATGATTTTATGTTGAATTTATATGTGGTTGAGTTTTCAATAATGGTTTGATAAAATGGTTTTGGATTTGAAAAGATGAACTCAGGCATGAGAGTCATTTGATTTGGAAACACTCGAACATGAAGTCCATTTGATTTAATGAAGAATCAGACTGAGACCCATTTGAGTTATATTATCGGGAAGAAGGTCTATTTGGTTTACAAAATCGGGCATGAGGCCAATTGTGTTTTATAAATGTGATTTCGGGTCGAGGACCCCAATTGAATTTGGATTTATGGATTTAGATGGTTTTATGGAAAGTCCGGGAATGGCCCCTTTGAGATGCTTTGGAAATGATTTTAAAAAGATGTTTCCCATGTACCATCCTTAGATGAGGATATGTGGATGGTCTCCTCCAGATGTCTGGGACACTGGGGAAGTCACGACGTATTGCCTGCGAGGGATCATTGTACGGAGCGACCGGACCGTATAGTGACTCAGGAGCAGGGTTGCAATGATTAGACGTCTGGGATGTCAGAGATTAATCCAGAGAGACCCCGGGTAGCATGCATTGCTTAAACTGTGAGATATGTCGTCTGGGACGTCAAGCGTCCGGGACGCTAAGCATCTGGGTTGTCGAGGATTGGTATTTGATAAACATGATTTATGATATTTGTGAAATTGTATTTCTTTATTTATGGATTTGGGCAGTCGCCCACTTAGATTGGATTTGGATTTACAGTTTTGGGCTGACTTCCCATACTTGGTTGATTTTATGGTTTTGGGTTAAGGCCCTAATGATTTGAGAAAAGGAAATGACTTGGGTTTTATAAACGTTTTATGATATTTGAATTAACTCGTTTTGTATGCATGCATAGTTTTAAATGAAGGGCATAAATATCTTCTTATGAAATGTGTTTTATTAAATTATTCATTTTCATCCACTCACAGATTTTTAATGGTTTTTAATGCCCTTCAAGTTGATAGCCGATGCGGGCTATGGCAGAAACTGAAACCTCACATTCCTTGGCTGATCCTCGCGCACCCTGGGAGATAATTGAGCTCAGGATTTCGAATTATCCCTTGTCTGGCCTTCGTGTTATCTCGTGTGGCACGTGGGTTAGACGGGAGCATGGCACATCCTGCGTTACTCTCGGGGGGATTGGGATGGGTTATATCATGACGTCATCATCGTCAACCTCTAGCTGGATCGACCCGGTTGACTATAAAGGGTCATCTAGACCTGGGACCCGACTCGGTCGTAGTTCCGTCGTCTGGCCACCAAATTCTGCCATTTTTCTTCCTATGTGATCATCTTGATCCCTAGAACATGTCGATTAACCCAGAAACTCGAGAAAAGGTCTAGATTTTACCTCCCAAGCTTGAACAGTGACGGTCAAACTTCCATCTCCCTTCCTCATCGATTCCAGCCTCCCCAATCCTGATTCTTGGTCCCTGTGAGATCGCACAGACTCAAGGAACATGTTTGGGTCATTAGAAAGGTCCAACAAACCCCCTAAACTTGAATTCGAAATTTGAACCTTAAAAACATACCTCCTCGATTTTTCTACCTCCATCCATGGTTGCCCTTGACGTTGCCACCATTCTGATTGCCTCTTCTCACTCTCTCACTTCCCTTCTCAGTCCAAAAGCAATGGGTGATGATTGGTGATTGTGTGTGTGAGTTTTGGGGTGGTGGGTTTTTTGTGGGTTTCGGGTTAGAGAGAACAAAGAAGATGAAGGAATAAATATCCCAAAACAATTGGAGTTTGGGCCAATCAGATGAGGGACATGTGTCACTCATCAATTGGTCCACCCAGATTTCCTAACCAATCAAAAAAAGCCATTTGTACAATTTTCACATAAAATGTGAATAGTACCAATTTCCTTATGTGAACCGTAACTTTCCTGTCGAACGTCCGATTTCGATGGACTGCTTGTCTACGGACTCGTATCAACTCGATCTACGTAACGGTCATCGGTCCTTGTGCATTTGACCTCCCGTGTCAAAAGTCAACATTTTTCCAATTCCATGGGCAAAATCGTCATTTTACGCCGACTGTCCGAAAATTCTTAACTAATTCCCGATTAGTCACGACAATCCTTAATTAATCCTTACTTAATCACGTGAACTCGGGACGAGTTGTTACAATCCAGTCTTATATGAAGCTGTCAAACATTGTGTTTGGTGGCCTAGAAAGTTAGAATGAATTGATTGAAGTCGATTTCGCTGAAAAAGAATATTGGGTTCTGAACTTTAACTTAAATAATCCTGCTGCAGTTGAAAAATGCCAAATGTTGTGTTTGTTTAGTAATTTTATCTTAATGACCTCTTTTTTGATAATATGTTTGGGCTAAAGTGGGATTTTTTTCCTCACCATTGAATTTTGGGATATAGGGGAGTAGTTTGCTGTCAGATCTTCCAATTTGAAATTTTTTGAGAATGGCCCTTTGTTGAGTTATTTGTGCAGTTACTACCCACATTGTTTTTGACATCTTTCATTGTATCAGGCGTTTCTTTGAAGACTCAAGAACTGTATGCCATTGTTTTTGCTACTCGCTACCTGGATATTTTCGCCGATTTTATATCTCTGTATAATACCATCATGAAGTTAATCTTCTTGGGGAGCTCATTTTCGATTGTTTGGTACATTAGGTAGCACAAGATTGTTCGGTGGTCCTATGATAAAGACCAAGACACCTTCCGATGTGTTTTCCTCTTGCTTCCATCTGTATTCCTAGCTCTAATAATCAATGAGAAGTTCACCTTTAAGGAGGTTTGTTTCCATATCTCTTTATTTTCTGTTTATTCATATGCATGCCTGTCAATGCTAAAGTGATAAGCTAGAATCCTAACTACTTCACAGTCTTCACATAGAACGAGGATCGGGTCATGTGGACATTTTCAATATATTTAGAATTTTCTATACTCCCTCAGCTTGTGATGTTACAAAGAACGAGGAATATTGACAACTTGATGGGGCAATATGTACTCCTTCTTGGGTATATAGCTTCTGAAAAAATTAATTCTTCATATCAATATTTAGTTGATTCCCTTATACATAATTGTGAGATTGATACTAAATCCGTTTTTTATTATTATAATAATAACTTTTAGTCATGCAACTTGTTACCTACAAGGTTTTAACTATGCTAGTTGCCTTATGGTATATAGATTTATGTTTGTGCTGATGTGCAGGAATTCGAACACTGCATTTGTGAGTAGTCACGTGGGTGCTGCTCATTTGTGACAAGTCACATGTGTGCTGCAACTATGACCAGTCATGAATTTTTCTGGTGGAACTAACCACCACGTCTGATCATTGTCATAGTCTACATCATGACCTTCCTTCTGGTACTCCTCTTGAAGTTCACCCGCATGAGGAAAAAAACATATCTTCTTCATGAAACCAAGCATCAAGTGTAACATACATCCGTTTTGAGGTGGAATGAGGTGATACCAACAATATCTTTTATGAGTAGAGGCATAGCCGATAAAAACATACTGTGAGGCACGCGGTGCAAAGTTATTTCGCTATTGTTAATGTAGATGAGAAAATGTTGCATATCAAAACGCATATGGTTGTACAATGGGTACATAATGAGTACAAATTGCGGATTTGAGAGTTTGAACCAGTGTCATAAACTTCAGAACACTAGAGAGCACTCGATTAATCAGATCATTTGCACAGTTTAAGGCCTCACCCCAATAAGTTAAAATGTGTACTTCAATCAGTGATGCACAAGCAACTTCCAACGGAGGGTGATTCTTTCTGTATGTGACCCCATTTTGTTGGGGTGTGTAAGGACAAGGGGTTTAATGAACAATTACATGTGTCACCAAATATTTTTGTAAATATGCACTCACATATTCCCCATATTATTAGAATGAAGAACTGGAATTTGGTACTTTTATTGAGTATTGCCCTCCTGTGGAACTTTTGAAATAAGGAATTCATTTCTCCTTTTGATTTCATAGTAGACACTTCAGTAATTCTGGTACAATCATCAATAAATGGAACAAACCAACATGATCTGCATAGGGTAGCAATTTTAGATAGATCCCCAAACATTAGAATGAATGTTAGGACCCGACCCTCTTCGGTCAGGACCCGACTCTGGCACGATATTGTCCGCTTTGGGCCTCCTCGCCCTCACGGTTTTGTTTTCGGGAGCTCACAGTGCAACTTCCTAGGGGGCCACCCATCGTGGAATTGCACCAACCTCAACTCGCTTAACTTTGGAGTTCCAACCGAACCCAAAGCCACTGAGCTCCCAAAAGGACTCGTGCTAGATAGGTGTGTGTCTACACCTTTAAGGTACACCACTATTTCTCTCCCAGACTATTCCCCTCGCAGGAACGTGGGATCGTTCACCGTTCACTCTAGGAAACGGGCTTTTACACGCTCCCAAAAGGACTTGTGCTATATAGATGTGTGCTCACACATATAAGACACTTCACCTTTCCCTCCCTGATCGATGTGGGATTGTTCACCGATCTTACCTTTCTAAGCTCACGGGTCTTGCTCACCGTTCTTACTTCTCAAGCTCACTAGCTTTGGAATCCTTAGGAACTCCAAAGTTAAGCGAGTTGAGGCTGATGCAATCCCAAGATAGGTGGCCTACTGGGAAGTTGTACATGAGCTCCCAAAAACAAAACTGTGAGGGCTGGGTCCAAAGCAGACAATAGTGTGTTAGATAGGCCAGGTCGTGACAGAATGGTATCAGAGCCGGACCTCGACCGGAAGTGTATCCGCGAGGACGCTGGGCCCCAATGGGGTTGGACTATAAGGCCCTGTCTTGGAAGCAAAAACGATGAGCAAGACCCGTGTGCTTGAGAAGCAAGAATGGTGAACAAGACCCGTGAGCTTGGAAAGGCAAGATCGACGAACAATCCCACATCGCTCGGGGAGGGAAAGGTGAAGTGTCTTATATGTGCGGGCATGTATCTATCTAACACAAGGCAGGAACTCCAAAATTAAGCGAGTTGAGGCTGGTGCAATCTCAAGATGGGTGACCTACTGGGAAGTTGCACGTGAGTTCTCGAGAACAAAACCGTGAGGGCTTGGCCCAAAGCGGCCAATATTGTGCTAGATGGGTCGGGTATTGGCAATGAATTATCATAAAAGAATGTAAACTTTTATGCAAACTGTTGGGAACTCCAAAGTTAAGCGAGTTGTGCTAGAGGGCTGGGCTCACTAGCTTTACATAAGCTACTATTACCAGTGCTACTAGTCTATTGGTGTTTTTTTTCATTTCAATAAAAATTTCGTGTCACCTTTTAAGAAGTAAATGAACTTTGTATTTATAGTAGTAATGAACGTTGTAGGTGAGACATCTCGATGTGGGTTAAATGTATTGTTCTGTGGTATTAACACATGTCTTGGTGTGTCCGGGGGTCACATTGTAACGACCCGTCCCAAATTTACGGGATTATTAAGAATTAATTGAGAATTATTGAGACTAATCGGGATTAGCCAAGGTGAAATTAAAATTTTTCTTCTAGAGGGATAAAATGTTAACTTTTGATCTAGGAGACCAAATGCATGTGGATCGAGGTCTATTGCATAGATCGAGACGATACAAGTTCATAGACAAGCGACACGTCGAAGTCAAACATCATATAGTAAAGTTAGGGGTTAAGAACGATTTCAAGAACTATTCATGGTTGCACGAAAATCAAGATGGTTGGCTTTTGGGAATGTGGGACCCAAAATATCTTCTGGGTACTAGTAGATGAGTGACAAGTCTCACTTATCCATTGATCCACACACTACATACATGAATCTCACCCATTTCCCCTTCATTTCTTCATCCTACCCGAAACCCACCCCAACCATTATCATCTTTTTCATCTGTGGCTACTTGAGGGGAACAGAGAGTGAGGGAGAGGCTGGAGAGACTGAGAAGGACGGTGGTGAGAAGCTAAGCCGCCATGGATGGGTGAGGGAATCAGAAAAAGGTAAACCCGAATACCCTTTTTAGTTTGAATTTTGGATTTTTTTTTTTTGCCGCCTTGGGAAAGTTTTTTGACGATTTGGATGTATTCTGGGAGCTCATACGAGCTTGTAGGGACGAGATTGGATGGCTGAGGACACTGGACATCCCTAAGAGGAGGCTAGAAGTTTGGCCGTGGGAGTTTGAGGTTGGCAGAGTGTTAGGATCTGTCAGGTGACGTGCCAGCTAACGTGGAATGTCCACGTTAGCATTGTCAGACCACGTGGACCAGTAAGATGGTGCCACGTGGCAGGGTGTCCGAGAGATGTCAAACTTTTCAGTAACACGTGGCACCAGTCAGGGTATGCCACATGGCTAGCTGTCAGAGCTGACATGTGTTAGAGTTGTCAAGTTGACACCAGCAGGTGACATCAGGGTTGACCACCGTGGATCAGACTTTGACCAGCGTGTGATGGTGCATGGGCATGAATTTCGAAGTCAAACTGGTCTTGTTCAAAAAATTTCGACGTTTTGAATCCAATGGTGATGGTTTTAGTTCAATTGGAGATCGTTTGAGAGGTCATTTGGAGGTCAATTGGAGATCGTTCAGGACACGTATACTATTTTAGGAGTTTTGAGGGTTTATGGTATAGACTTGTATAGGTTGTTAGTGACCTTTGAGTATGATTTGAATAGGTCCGGACGTTCTGGAGACGTTGGATTAGCCTCAGAGTGGCTTACGGTGCGGATTGTGAGCACGCAGTTTGGACGGTCTGTTAGTGGACTTTGCTTTCTAAATAATGCATGCATAACTGTTTTATATGTTTTATGAACATGATTTGAGATGCATTGATTGCATATGATTTAAATATGATTTATGTTGACGATTTGGCATTTTCGTAAAAAATGTGATATTACACATATTTCGAGATTTCTGTTTTTATGATACTTGGCCTTAGGCTGGGTATTCTACGTGCATGTGATTTTAATGGTTTCATGAAGAGGCGTGAAATCAAGGATTTGATTATCGGTTTTGAATGATTTCACGGAGATGTGTAAAATTCTACTTGGGGCATAAGACCTAGTTGATTATTGACTTTGACTTGGATTACAGTCAAAGGTGATTTGGAAAAGTGATTTGAATAGCGAAAGGGTTTTCGGATTTGGAAATAATATTTTGGGCATGTGTCCCAATTGGTTTATGGTTTGACTTCGAGTATAGTCAAACGTGAGAAATATCGAGCTTGTGACCCAGTTCTAATTTATGAAATGATATTTCAAGCTTGTGACCCTGTTGAAAAGATATTTGACCCCGAGTGTGAGTCCGTGTGTATGTGGATTTGGGCTAAGTCCCTACGAGATGTGATTTTGGACGGAGACCCTACGAGATTTGGTTTTGGGCTAAGACTTTACGTGAAACCCTTGATTTGATTTGATAAAATATTTTCACTTAGACCATCCTCTTGGGATTGATATGACTCCAGTGCGAATGTGTTTCCCCGGAGAGGGACTCCAGTTATGAATATGTTTCCTCGAAGATGTCCCTATAATTGTTGCTCGTCTCTGGGATGCGTTGTGCCCCCCCCCCCCCCTCTCCTCGAAGAGGGCATGATGCACTGCCCTTGTCGACCAGCCATGGGAGGCTCGACTTGGGAGTGCTTATGATATATGGCATCGTTCATTGATTTGTTCACGACGATTTGAATGTCGGCCGTTGATAAGTTCTCGGCGACGTGCTCGAACGTGAGCAGTCCTGCAGCTTATGTGCATGCGTTGCTTGGATATCGTGATTAATGATGATGATACGATGATATGAGACGTGACAGATGTTTTTCATTGGATATTGCTTTAAAAAGCATTTTTCACTGGTTATTGATTTGATTTTAAGAAAGCATTTGAGATTACGTGTTTTCTAATGCATGCATGCTTTTAAGTGAATGGTATAAATGTCTTTTCGTTAAATAGTTTAATAAACTGATTATTTTGTCCACTCACAGCTTTTAATGTTTTTGATACCCTTCAGGTTGATCGCTGATGCGGCCTGTAGCAGAGACCGAGACATCACATACCGCTGCTACTCTGGAAATCACTGCGCACTTTGGAAACCCCAAGCGGGTTACGGTTTTATCCTTGGTTTGGCACGTGGTGTCAAATAGGAGTAGGGTATATCCCACAATAATCTAGGGGGATTGGGATGGGTCTTGTCACGCATGGTTGATGTGTTGTCCAAAATGGATGTCACCAGTCTTATACGTGTTCAACCGAAGGAAGTTAGGCGAGATTTTGATCTTTCTTTGTTGTTTTGTTCAGCTGACACATGAGTTCAATTGAATATGATAATAACTTATTTTCTATGTAGTTTCCTTGCATATCAAAGGTTTTGAAAGATCAATTTCAATGCAAACCCTTGCATATTTCCCTCTACATTGGTCAATCGTATGGCAATCGACTTAGTAAGTAGTACAAAGAAGATTTCCAATGACACAAATAGTTTCCTTTGTGGTGTATTCCTCAAAAATTCCTGATAAAAAAGTCCAAATCACTAATCTCAAGATATCCTTCTTCTAAGGATCAAAGTGGGGGTGCCATTTTTAACCGTTAAATATTGCCCTGCCATTACCCATTTTCTCTCAATGAGGATGTAATTCATTTCATGTTGCATTCTGAAACAACAACAAAAAAACTCATTATTGAGGTCTACTAAGTGTGACGGTCCTTTAAGCTTCCATCTCTGGTTAATTAATGACTCTAGGAAACTGTAGGCGTGCCCCTTCCCAACGAACTTCACAATGACCGAAACTGCCAAGGTGCTGTCAGTTTCACTCTCACCCTATCAGAGAAACGGATAATGTGCAGGTCCATTCACTCGCTCTATAACTTCATATTCTCCTTCCTCCAAGGTCCAAGACCATAATTGCACCTCTATAGCACCCTACAGGATCGACTGGGGATCAAAAGTCACCGTACTATGAAGCATGTCCTTAAAGGACAAAGTGACAGGACCTGTCCCCGAAGGACATAGATAACCGTGCCCGGTCTTGCTCCCGTCTAACAAGTCAACTGAAGGTTCAAAATTGTCCTCAGCACTAGCTAAACAAGGGATAACCGTACCTGTGCCCACTCATGCCTCCACCTTCCGATCAGCCTCGATCATTGCGCTACGACCTGGAGGGACAATAAAACACAAAAGGTGTGGGTGGACAAAAATAAAAGTTTAAAAATACATTTATCAAAAGTCATTCCTACCCTCCAGTTTCGTAAATATGCATGCATATCATAAATCATGAGTAAAGTAAATTTGGGAATAAATGTTCATAAAGCACAAATCATGAACAATAAAAACCACGAGATTCATTTCCATATCCAATATCATATTTAATCTCATATAGTCACGTTATCCTTGCAACGGGTGCAAATCAATAGGCTCAAGGACCGCTCAAAATCCGAGCATCCGCCCCTGTGAACACATCACCAGCCGCAATCCAGATCGTCGTGAACACATCACCAAACGATCTCCACATAATCAAGCACATCTGATCTGAGTCGAGCCTCCCTCGGCTGTACGACAACAGACCGTGCTATGTGACCTCTCCGGGGTAAACACTTCCATCCCGGAGGCGAGCGTTATCTCCAGGGTGCACTTCGGGGGAAACATATTCCACACCCAAAGCCCTAATATCCACAATATATCATCATCATGAAAATCAGTGAAAACAGTTGCATTTAAAATCAAAACCATTTTCAACACAGGGTCTCAGCCCAAAACATAATTTCCGTAAAATTCATAAAACCAGAGTCCCGATTATTTCACAAATCAGAAAAACCATCAATATCATCATGTAATCACATGGAAATACCAATCCAATCAAAATCACATATCCATTGGGTCTCACGCCCATAATATCAATTTCACGCAAATCCGCGTAACCGCAACCTCAGTTTCCATTTTCACATGAATCCATAAGATATATCCAGAAAACATTACAATTTCATCAAATCAATTTCCCAACTCAAAATCCGAGTCAAAACCCACCAATCCCAGGCCTTCGCCCAAAACATCAATTTTACAGTTTTCTCAAAAAACGTACCCAAAATCATATAAAATAATATAATATTCCAAAATCCGGAAATCATCACATCGAAACATCAATCATACCAAATGATTTCAAATAATATCATAAAACATTTATAACATATATGCATGCATTCAGGGTAAAAAAACAAAAGTCCACTTACACACCGTCCATATCGCTCGCTTTCCGAGCTGCACGTTTTTTTTCTGTAAATTCCGGAAGTCACCATTCCTGTCCAAATCATTATCAAGGTTTACTTACATCTCAATATACTTCCCATAATTTTCCCCAATTTTTCCCGAGATTTAAATACGTATTTTAAACGTAACATAAACCTTTGGACCCTCGAAACAATATCGAAACGGTGTCTGATCGACTCGAAACCAAAGCCAAAATGTTCGTTACATTACATAGAACAAAAGTCATGTTGAACTCGCCTCGAGAATCGGGCCCACGCGCCGCCATGAGTGGCTGCGCTTAAGTCCACGCGCCTTGCTACAGTAACCTACACAGTCTCCTTCCTCGCCCGTTTAACTGGTAAACGGATCCTACGACCCGCGTACGAACCCGATTCAATCCCCATCAATTCGACATCGATTTCTACAATTCACTCATTCGTTAGCAAAGTTAATTGAGAGTTCTGTACATTCAATTACATAGGACCTTACCTCAATCCAGTCGAATCAAGCTCGATTGTTCGAAGAACACCGAAGCACTGTTCATCATCCAATCCCCACAATTTCTCATTTGTTTCCTTCAATTGATGCATCAGAGAGCTTCGTGGGGTTCTAATAAACATATTTCCACGATCAATTTCATGATTCTATGTCCTCAATTCCATGACTCAACCTCGAAAATCCAGCATCCTCCCCCGTTCTGTTCTAAGGCAAAACACATCGAATTTCCTTCAATTTTAATTGGGTTCGACCCGTCTCGATCTCAGAAGGCTAAAATCAAGGTCAATTTCACTCAAAACGGTCCACAATTTCAAATTTGATCCTAAGGTGTCCATTCAAGGTTTCGGGTTTTCTGGGTTTGAGTCTGGGTCCAACTGAGTTTTTCTTCCCTCACTATGTTCTATAAATCCTCACGAATTCACTCTTACTGACATCCAATTCCCACGTTTTGGTTGCTGGGAAGAATCGATCAAGCAAAAACACACTCTGTTTTTCCAAAGCACCCACTCGGTTTTACACTTGAACACACACACGATTTGTTTGTTTTCTCAGTTTAAATCCACACCGTCCATCATACTTGCACCATCATCAAGTTCAGCCACTAATCTTCTTCTTAAAGTGACAAATTTCACTTAATAAATAATCCTCATCCCAATAGGCTGAATCAGCCACTTAATTATCCAATTACCCCTACTGCATAAAATTACCATTTTGCCCATGCCATAACAAATTACCAAAATGCCCCTCACAATTCTAGACCCATAACTTTCTCGTCCGAACTCCGACGCATGCCGTCTGTCTACGGATTTAGCGTCTCGAGACCTACCCAACGGTACTTACAGAAAGTCCCAACACGGTCCCGATCAAAAAGTCAACAAATGGCCCCTTATTCATCAAATTACCATATTACCCTTAAACTTCCGAGCATCATAACTTTCTCCTCGAATGTCGGAATCGGACGTGCCACCTGTCTATGAACTCGTGACGTCCCGAACTACGTCACAGTCATTGGTCAAAGTCTATTTGACCATTCGAACCAAAAGTCAATAGTTCGCCCAATTCCAAGGGCAAAATCGTCATTTCCTTCAAATTTTCCAAATTTTCCTTTTTCGAATTTCCGGGGCGTTACACGGAGCATGCTCGTGCGCTGGTTCATCTTGATGGGTCAATCCCTCTAGTAAGTGGAAGAGAAGTACTATAATCTTTGGAGTCCCCAAAATGAAAACTTTGCTATCCCAATGCAGATGTGATGAATTGTGCATGGATGTGATTTTAAGGTTCATTCTTATGCATGAAAACAAGGAAGAACACTTATTAATGGAAAATACTATACTCATGGGATCCATCCCTATATAAAGAAGATGGATTGAGCATTCTCAATTATCCTTCAAGCAATAAGTTATCCATTAAAGTGAGAGTGAGACGTGAGTTCCTCCTTATGTGAGAAATATAGAGATAGCCTCTTTTGTGAGATAAAGAGAGAACATGAAATCATCTTGAGTGAATCCAAGAGAGAGTTTTGTATCCACCTTTGAGTGAGATTGTACTTATAATCCCATTATTCAAAGTGAAAGAATTTTGGAGTTGTTGTCTGAGGATGTAGGCACACTGCTGAACCTCATTAAATTTCAGTGTTCTCTTTCACCTTTTATTTCCACGCTATTTCAACCAATTTATTTACTCAATTTAATTATAATTATCTATTTAGTTGTGCATCTTTCCCAATAAGTCATATCAGAGCCACACAGGCTCGTTGTTCGTGACAGCAGATTCTTCAAACTTTTCATCCTCAACAATGATCAAACTTACCTCTTCAAATTATTCCATATGGAGACCACATATGGAGGACATTCTCTATTATAAAGATGTGTATGAGGTATTACTGTGCAAGGGAGAGAAACTAGAAGAAAAATTTGACAAAGATTGGACCATTCTAAACTGGAAGCTATTGGAGATATCCGTCCATGGATCGACCAAAGTGTTTTTCACCATATTTCAAAAGAGAATGATATCTTCCAAATGCTAAAAAAATTGGCGCCGATGTACGAAAGAGAGACTCCTCAAAATAAAACTTCGCATAATTCTTCGATTGGTGAACTTGAAGTAAAAAGACTGTCGAAGTATTTCTAAACACTTGAACGATTTTCAAGAATTGGTGAATCAACTCTTAACCATGAAGCTGGTGCTTGAAGATGGGTTGTTAGCACTTTTACCGCTTAGTTATCTACCGGATACCTGAAACACGCTTGTGGAATATCAACTGAGTTGGAGGCTCTTGTTATAGAGAACCATGGAAAAAATTCTCAAAGAATGTCCCACAACTATGGCCACTCCAGAGGAAAGTCTATAGACCATTCTAGAGGCATCTACAGGCCAAAAAAGAAGATAGAATTTTACCAGTGTGGTTAGAAAGGTCACATGAAGAGAGAATGTAGAAAACTCAAAAAGAAGCAAAGAAATTGAGCTAGTGAGAAGAATGAAAGTAAGGATAAGGGCGATGAGGTAATAATTATTTGTGATGATGGTTTTAATAATCTAACTTGGCAGGACCCACCCCAAATCCCCCGAGATTAAGGGCTAAATCCTGCTCCCGTCTAACTTACGTATGACACGAAGGCTAAACCGACGTCCAACCGCCATGTGACACGTAAGCCGGACAAGGGATTCTCGATTCGACTGTCCAACAGAATCCGGACTTCCCAGAGTGCACAGAATCTACTAGGGATCATACGTGGGATGTCTCCGTCTCTCTAGACCAACAGCCTGCACCGCAACAACCTGGAGGGTATCAAAAACATGAAAAGACTGTGAGTGGACAAAAATAAAGTATAAGTTTAGAAAACAGTTATCAGAAAATACAATTACATTTTTACCCTCCACGCAAAAACCAATGCATGCATATCAAGTCATGTTATGAAACCATTCATGTCATATCGGAAACCCGAATCAAAATCCGTAATCCAATTCCAGGCCTCAGCCTCAAATCACAAAGCAATCGCAAATAGGGGAACTCAGTCCCAAAACTCATCAAATCCAATTCATCCGGGCCACTGCCCAAAACATCGGAAAACCAGTGAAAACATCAATCATACAAGTTTACTGGATCTCAAGTGCGCCCGAGTCTTTAAACTCAAAACCATGCGCAATAACCAGGCCTTCCCGGGATATCAACGAGTCTTTAAACTCAAAACACAATCACAGGCCTCGGGGGGTATCATAACCGAGTCTTTAAACTCAAAATATATACCGAGTCTTTAAACTCAAAACACATCAATCCAGTGTCCTCCCCCCGTCAATCAACCGAGTCTTTAAACTCAAAACCAGCTCCAGCGGTTTTTCTTTTCTTTTCCGGGTCTTTAAACACAAAACCATTTTTCAATCAACAGTGAAAACCATAGAAAATCCTTATCCGAATTCGCAACAATGATTATGTAAGCTAGCAACCGGAACCATCATCCCGAACCCAAATCCAGACCGTCCTTTCAAGTCTCAAACCAAATCCGAAATCCAGTTTCAAAATCGAAAGCTCGTTTATCGAAATATCAGAAAACAGGGCTCCAAGCCCAAAATCACTTTCCCGAAATTCAATTCAAATCCTTGAAATCAAATCATATTTCAAATCCCGAAATCAAATCATGAAAATCATGCTCAAATCACTATATCATTTGAAATCTCGTAAAACGCGCAATTCCGTAAATATCTCGAAAACCGTGCAAATCGTAAATCATCAAGATCATAAATCAAATCATAGAATCACGTATAGAAAACATATAAAAACATATATGCATGCATCAAGAGTTAGAAAACAAAGTCCACTCACAGACCATAGCGTCGTTGCCTCGATACGCGTGCACCTATGCCGTTCCCGGTCAATCCATTATCACCGGTTTTCCCGTACCTGTCCAAATCCTAATAAAAGGTCACTAACTACTTCACAATGGTCATACTTAAGCCCCGTAATTTTCCCGAATTTTTAACTATTTTTAACCGAGGCCTAAAACCTTCGGACATCCCGAAAACTATCAAGACGATGTCCGATCGACTCGAAACTAGTGCCAAAATGTTCGTTACATCGAATAATTTAAAAGTCGTGTTGGAATCTTCCTCCAAATGTGTGCCACGCGCCCACATGCGCCGCCTAAAGGGCCTGCGCGTGGGCTTCACGCGCCAAGCACTGTTCATCTCCTACATCTGTCCGACCGGGTTTGAACCGATTTGGTCCAATCCGGTTTAATCGAACCGGCGGTCACGGTTCTTCCTCATTTTTCCATCTTTTCTAATCTTATTGGTTCCTACAGCTTTGTCCAAACTTAATTAATCGATCTAGCTGTCTAACAAGAAAGATCGGGGTCTGAAACGTATCGTCTCGATGCATAATAAAACGAAGGCTCTGCAACCCTGTTCTACGACCATTCCCGACCTCCTATAATTCCGATTTTGATCTCAATCTAACTCTGGAATCTTTAAAAACAAAGTACAAGCATCATAATCGATCTACAAGCCTTATAACTAATAGCACCGATTTCGAATTTAAATAAGACTTCCCGGGAAACTCACCGTACCACCACCGTCATTCACACCCGTGGCCTCCACTGACTTCCTCTCATCTCACTGGTCCTTTTTGAAGAACAACTACCAGCCAAGAACCACGACCATAGGAGTTGGCTTCTTACCCCCATCCTCTATTTTGTTTCCATGGACCGTGACCACCGTCCACAGTGGCTTGCCACGGTGGTACCACCAGAGTCCTCAATTCCACATCCCCTTCTTTTCTTGTTCATACTTCAAAGACAAAAGCTAGAGGTTCTACCGTGAATCAGGGTGGGGTTCAGGCTTTACTCTGTTCTTCTTTCTGGTGTTCCAACCGTGCAACCCATTTAAATTAGTTGCAAGGCGGTGAACAATTTCTACAAGCCTCCAGACGTGTACAAGTGTCCCAAAACCATTGGGTCCAATTCCCAAAACAGCCACATGTCCTATACTTATTGGGCACAACTTCCAAGAAGCAAAATGACCAAACTGCCCTTGCCTTCACAAATTACCTTTTTACCCCTCGTACCTTTAGTCCCATAACTAATTCATCTAAAGTCCAAACGACGCATGCCGCTTGTCGTTGTATTCAGGACATCGAGACCTACCTAACGGTCCTCAAATTCCGTGACAAGTCCAAGTCGTTGGAAAAGTCAACAAATTGTCCCTCGTTAACCAAATTACCTAATTACCCCTTGAACTTCTGATCGTCATAACTTTTTCCTCAAACGTCAGAATCGGACGTACCACCTGTCTATGAACTCGTGACGTCCTGAACTACGTCACGGTCATCAGTAAATGACTACTAACACTCTTAATGGTGCAAGATAATTTGTTACTTTCATTGATGATTATTCCGGGAAGGTGTGGGCCTTTGCACTTAAATCTAAAGATTAAGTCTTTGAAGTGTTTAAGCAGTTCCATGCCACTGTTGAACTTGAGATAAGCATGACGATTAAGTGTATCCGTTCTAATAATGGTGGAGAGTATATAGGAGACTTCATAACCTATTGCAAGAATAATGGGATCAGACATGAAAGATTAGTTCCAAAGACCCCTCAACACAATAAGTTGGTAGAGATGATGAACAAAATGATCATTGAGCAAATAAGAAGCATGTTATCTCATTCCAAGTTACCAAAGAGTTTATGGGATGAAGCACTGATGATGGCAATGCACTTGATCAATTTATCTCCATCAGCTCCACTAAATACTGATATACCAAACAAGTTTTGGAGCGATAGACATGTGTCTTATCAATACTTGAAGGTGTTTGGTTGCAGAGCATTTGCTCACTTCCCAAAAGTTGAGAGGTCCAAACTTGATGTCAAATAAAAAAAATGCATTTTTTTCAGGCTATAAAGATGAAAAGTTTGGGTATAGATGATGGGATCCTATCAACAAGAAGTTTGTCAGAAGTAGAGATGTGGCCTTTTTCGAAGATCAAACCATTGAAAATGTCCAGAAAAGAAAAGTCAAACGACGCCAAAGAATATCCAGTCGACCTAGATCCAATTCATCAGCCCAGAGTTCGTGATGATGGGGGAGATATGGTCGAGAACAATAAATATGAACCTATTGTTCATAACAATGATGATAATGGTGTGCCTAAATATGTGCAAGAAGATCAAGCTCAGAAGAACCACATATGAGAAGATCGAAGAGACAACAAAAGCCCAACAAATTTTACTCTTCAGACCAGTTTTTGTTGCTAATAGATGCAAGAGAGCCTGAGTGCTACCAAGAAATTGTGACCCATGAGGAAAAGGTGAAGTGGTTGAAAGCCATGAAAGATCAGTTGAAATCTTTTTATGGGAACCACACTTATGATTTGGTAAAATTGCCAAAGGGAAAATGAGCACTCAAGAATATATGGGTGTGTAAGTTGAAGACATAAGAAAACAACTCATAACCAAGATACAAAGCAAGGCTAGTTGTGAAAGGTTTTAGTCAGAAATAGGGAAGTTGACTTTGACGAGGTTTTTCTCACTAGTAGTGAAGAGTAGTACTTGGTTCGGATGCTAGTCTGAATCTAGAAGTTGAGCAACTAGATGTTAAGATTGCATTCCTTCATGAAGATCTTGAAGAAGTAATTTACGTGGAGTAGCTAGAAGGTTTCAAAGTCGCAGGAAAAGAAGATATAGTCTACCGACTAAAAAAAAGTTTGTATGGACTGAAGAAGACACCACGACAATGGTACAAGAAGTTCGATTCGTTCATGATCAAACATGGATACTAGATGACTACTTCCGATCATTATGTTTTTGTCAAGAGATACTCTGATGGAGAATTTATTATACTTATTTTATATGTTGATGACATGTTGATCGAAGGTCGTGATAGTGATAAGATTAGCAAGTTAAAGAAAGAACTCAATAAGTCTTTTGCAATGAAAGACTTAGAGCTAGCAAAACAGATTCTCGGTATGCATATCTCTCGTGATCGAAAGAATGCAAGGAGGTTGTGGTTATCACAAGAACGATAAATCGAGAAGGTGTGGAAGCAATTCAACATGGACAAGGCAAAATCAGTTGTGACTCCTCTTGCTAACCATTTCCAACTTAGCTCCAAGCAGTGTCCTGCAAGCGACAACTAGAAGGAAGAGATGAACTCGATGTTATATACCTCAGCAATTGAAAGTCTTATGTATATGATGGTGTGCACCAGGCCAGATTTAACACACGCAATTGGTATTGTCAGCAGATTCTTATCCACACCGGGTAAAGAACACTAGGAAGCAGTGAAATGGATTATGAGATATCTCAGAGGCACCTCCAAAATGAGTTTATGTTTTTGACAGGACCCACCCCCAATCCCCTTGGGATTAAGGGCTAAATCCTGCTCTCGTCTAACTTACGCATGACACGTAGGCTAAACCGATGTTCAACCTTCGTGTGACACGTAAGTCGGACAAGGGATTCTCGAACCAACCGTACAAAAGCTTCCGGACTTCCCAGAGTGCGCAGAATCTAATGTGGATCGCGCATGTGATGTCTCTGTCTCTCTCAACTGACAGCCCGCACCGCAACAACCTAGAGGGTATTGAAAACACAAAAAGACTGTGAGTGGACAAAAATAAAGTATAAGTTTAAAAACAGTTCATAAAACAAGTACATTTATACCGTCCAATTAAAAACCAATGCATGCATATCAAATCTATGTCATAAAACCATTCAATATTCCGGTTAAGCAACCCATGTAAGAAAAACCGAACACAGGTTCCTTTTCTCAAATCCCTGGCCTCAGCCCAAAACCATCGAAAACCATTTCATCCGGGCAGAGCCCAAAACATTGGAAACCTTTATTGAAAACCATCATCATCAAAAATCAGTGAAATCCAGACACATTTGAACCCACATATCCATCCATCAAACCTGCTGGATCTATCCGAGTCTTTAAATTCCCGAGTCTTTAAACTCAATCCAGGCCTCAATATAATCCGAGTCTTTAAACTCAATAGGCCCTACGAGGGAAATATCAATATCCGAGTCTTTAAACTTCCAAGTCTTTAAACTCAATCCGAGTCTTTAAACCCAATCTGGGCCCGCCCCCATCATAATAATATCCGGGTCTTTAAACCCAATAACCAGATCCAGCAAATCCAATCCAAAACCGTTTGAAAACCTTTTTCCATTTTCGAATACGAATCCGCAATCTCATCAAGATCCCGAATCCAAACCCAGTATCATATTCACATCTATTTCCAAATTCGAGTCCGAAACCATCATTCCGTAAGCTAGAATCCGGAATAACCATTCCAAACTCAAACCCGGAAATCCAGTTTCAAGCTTCCAAAACCAAATCCAGAATCATCATCCTGGAATCTATTTCCAAAACCCGAAATCACGTTTTTCAAAACTCTTTTCAGAATTGGGCTTCAAGCCCGAAATCACTTTTCAGAAATCCATTTTAAATCTTTGAAATCAAATCGTATTTCAAATCCCGAAATCAAATCATCGAAACCATAGTTAAATCACAACATCGGTCGAAATCTCGTAAAACACGTAATTCCGTAAATATCTCGAAACTGTGCCAAAATCGTAGGCCATCAAGATCATAAATCAAACTATAGAATCACATATAGAAAACATCTAAAAAAAATATATGAATGCATCACAAGTTAGAAAGCAAAGTCCACTCACAGACCATTTCGTCGCCGCCTCGATACGCGCGCACTTATGCTTCCCAGCTAATCCACTATCACTGGCTTTCCTGAACCTGTCCAAATCCCATAAAAAGGTCACTAACTACTTTAAAAAGCTTATACTAAGTCCCCGAATTTTTAACTATTTTTAACCGAGGCCTAAAACCTTCGGACATCCCAAAACATATCGAGACGATGTTCGATCGACTCGAAATCAGTGCCAAAATGTTCGTTACATCGAATACTTTAAAAGTTGTGTTGGAACCTTCCTCGAAATATGTGCCACACGCCCACACGCGTCGCCCAAAGGGGCTGGGCGTGGGCCTCACTTGCCAAGCACTATTCATCCCTGTCCTCAGGTGAACTGGGTTCGAACCGATCCAGGCCGACCCGGTCTAGTCCTGAACCGACGTGGGCGGTTCTTCTATTTTTCAGGCCATTTTGATCTGTTTCTAGTCCTAAATCATCCCTTAAGCTCGTTCTTTCATTCCCAATTAATTCATCTACTCAAACATGACATTTAAGAATGAAATCCTACCTCCCAATTTGAAGGATTCCACTCTATTTTTCCTCCGCCGTGTTCTTCGTATCCCGACGACCTCCCGCGTCGGTTCTGGTTCCTCTAGTTACATTCCTAACTCCAGAGCGTGTTCCAATCAGCCAAAACAGTCAACAATCCTTAGACCATGTTCTGCCATTCTTAAATTCAAAGTATAATTTCACAGAAAACATACCCGCCGTCACCGTCGTTCTCTGCCGTGACCACCCCCATTCACCGTTGAACTCTGCCTCTCACTTAATGTAGAACTATGAACTATGAACCTCATTTTCCAAGAGAATGAAACTCCACATCCTTCACGGCACGGGTCCCCGGTTTAGCTATTTATTTATTTTATTTTCCCTCATGGTTTGAACCGCCGTCCACGGCCACTCTCTATGGCAGCACCACCAGTTTACTCCCCGTCCACTCTCTGTGTTTCATTTCCAAATCATTGTTAGAGGTTGAAGATCGAGAGACTGAGTGGAAGGCTCACTCTTTTGTTCTCAGAAACCTAGCTTTTTGTTTTGAGCCCATAAGTCGGTGAAACAAATTCCACAGCCCTCTAGACCTTGGACACGTGTTCCAATCTTAGGATACCATCATTCCAGGGCCGCCAAATGTCACTCTCCAGCTGGGAACAGATCCCAAAGCAGGAAATGTCCAAAATGCCCCTACTGGACAAATTACCATTTTGCCATTCGTAATGCTTGATCCGTAACTTTGTCATCCGACGTCTAATGACAGCGTGCCGCCTGTTGTTGTACTCAGGGCGTCGAGACCTTCCTAACGGTGCTCGAGTTGCGTGAAAAGTAGTTTTCGTGTAAAAAGTCAAAAAATTCCCTCGTTTATTTTAATTATGAAAATGCCTTCGGACTTCTGAACATCATAACTTTTTCCTCGGATGTCGAAAGCGGACGTGCCACCTGTCTATGAACTCGTGACGTCCCGAACTACGTCGAAGTCCTCAGTCAAAGTCCATTTGACCGCTCGAACGAAAAGTCAACATTTTTGCCCATTCTAGGGGCAAAATTTTCATTTTGCACCGTCCGTCCGAAAGTAACCAACTAATCACCGATTAACTTCACTAATCCGTCATTAACAAATAATCTAATCTCGATCTCTGGGACGGTTCATTACAATTTTGGATGTGGTAAGGCCGAATTGGTTGGGTACACAGATGCAAACCATGCTGCTACATAAGCTTGCAAAGAGTTATGGTGTGCACTAGACGAGATATAATAATGCAATCGGCATCTGAATCGAGTAAAGAACAATGTGAAGCAGTAAAATGGATTATGAGATCTCTCAAAGGCACCTCCAAATTGAGTTTTTGTTTTCGAAGTGGCAAACCCGAATTGGTTGGGTACACAGATGCAGACCATGCTGGAGAACTGAACTTTAGAAAGTCCACTTCAGGTTATTTGATTACTATTTATAGGGGAGCAGTTTCTTGACAGTCTAAATTACAAAAGTGTGTTGCTCTATCAACTACAGAAACAGAGTTTATTGTCGTTACATAAGCTTGCAAAGAGTTATTAAGGATGAGGAGATTCTTACAGGAGTCGGGACAAGAGCAACAAAAATATGTTCTTCATTGTGATAGCCAGAGTGCTATTCATTTGAGTAAGAACTCAAGTTTCCACTTAAGGTCGAAGGACATTGATGTGAGATATCATTGGATTCGTAAAGTGTTGGAATCCAAGAAACTTCAAATCGAGAAGATCCATACTGATGACAACGGTTCGGATATGATGACAAAGTCTTTACAAAAAGATAAGTAAGAGTTTTGCAGAAGCACGGTTGGTATGATGGAGCCTTCCACTTAAGTCGCGAAGGGGGAAATTGATGAGTCAATCCCTCCATTAAGTGAGGGAGAATTACTATAATCTTTGGAGTTCTCAAAATGAAGACTTTAACGTCCCAATGTACATGTGATGGATTGTGTATGGATGTGATCTTAGGTAGGTTCCTTCCTATGCATAAAAAACAAGAAAGAGCACTTATTGATGGAAAATACTATTGTTTACACCCGAAAAATACCACTATGGACCTCAAAGGAGTTTTTAAGAAATTAAAGACTCAATCTGACTTAAGGCCCAAGCCCAGACAGTATCCACAATTAGATCATGGGGAAGCGCGAGCAATGAGTCACTAACAACTCTAACACAGCATCAAACCGTTAGAACGGGTAAGGGGACAACTTACCAAATTTGTCTCAACTCAGATGCACGCGGGAGTGCTCGTGTCGACCATCCATTACCCCAGACCACCTATAAAAGCAGATGCACTCTGGGCCAAGGCTTCCAGCATTCCCCCATTCGGCCTAGCTACTTATACTGCACCCTCCTTTGCAGTGAGCTACAGTGAAGAGATCCCCGCTCACCCCAAGCACCCTCGTATCCGTTCATTCGGAAGCTTGCCACCGAATGGCGACCCTGGATTCCGCTATAATACTTTTTTGGGCACGAACAACTATACTCATGGGAATTATCTTGAGATGAATTGGAGCCAACTTTTATGCAAGACTATGCATTAATGGTTTCATTCCATTCATCCCCATATAGAGGAGAGGGATTGAGCATTCTCAATTATCCTTCAAACAACAAGTTATCCACTAAAGTGAGAGTGAGAATGAGTTCTTACTTATATGAGAAATATAAAGATATCCTCTTTTGTGAGATAAAGAGAAAAATTGATATCCTCTTGAATGAATCCAAAAGAGAGTTATGTATCCACCTTTGAGTGAGATTGTACTTGTAATCTCATTATTCATAGTGAAAGAATTTTAGACTGTTGTTTAAGGACGTAGGCAGATTGCCGAACCCGTTTAAATTTCAGTGTTCTCTTTGTTAGTTCCTAAGCAATCAACTGATTACACTAAGTGTAAGAAAACAGCAAATTACAATCACTTGAGTAAGGTGGCAATCAAGGGAAGTGTGGGATTCTGTTTTGTAACAGATTCATTTACTTGAGGAGCAAGATGAACAAGTGTCATCTTCCTATTGGTTCTAGTCTAGCCTAATTTCTATTGGATGAATGACATCATAGTGACATCATTATTTTGTAACTGTTTTATCATTGTAAGCATGGCTAGAATAGAGGTGAGTGAGAGTGTGCGAAGTGTGAGTGAATCAGTAGAAAGAAAAAGCAGAGAAAAGTTCTAAAATGAAGAAAAATTGCTCATAAGAATTTTTACAAACAGTTGGTGTGCATCACAGTGCATTCCATTCTTCTTCCATTCAAACATCATTACAATCCATCAAATATCATCCTATATACACTCTACACCTAAAACTACTCCCAAACAATTCAGTGTAAAAGGATCGGATCATTACCTCAACCAATCTCAAAAAATCCACTTACAGTGCACTACTCCATTGGTGGCACTGTTCCATTGATCGGGAAAGCTTCCCTGCAAAACAGAGTAAGAAAATCGTGTTAGCACACCTGTTTCAAATGCCAAGATGGTATCAGAGCAGTGAATCGATCTGATTTACTAGGGCGTTAAGTTGTGTGAAGTTTGCATTACATTGTAAACTTAGCAAACAAGCAAAGAAATGGCTGTTGCGGGTAGGGATCTACGGGTTCCAGTGTTCGATGGTTCTAATTATGATTTTTGGAGCATCAAAATGTGCACAATTCTGAGAGCTTATGATCTATGGGAGTATGTGGAGAAGGGATTGAATGAAGACATACCTGCTGCTGCTGCATCTTCATCTGAACCTGCAAATCCAGGAGCTGCTAGACCTCTAGAAGTTGCAAGACCAACTCGAGCTGATTATATAAGGGATGCTCGTGCTCTTGGGATGATCCAAACTGTTGTGGTGGACTCCATTTTCTCAAGAATCTCTAATGAACAAAGTGCAAAATCAACTTGGGATATGTTGAAAAGAGAATATAGAGGAGATGAGAAGGTGAAGGCAGTAAAACTTCAAGCTCTCATGAAGGATTTTGATTATGTGAGAATGAGAGATGATGAGTCTTTCTCAGTTTATACATCTAGACTGTACACCACTGTGGATCAAATGAGATCATATGGTAAGGAAGTGACAGAAAGGAGAAGGGTGCAGAAGATTCTAATAAGTCTCACTAAAGGCTGGAGATGCATTCAAAAACTCACACATTGAAGGAATTCTCTGCATTAAGTGTGAATCAAGGTGCACAAGACAGGTCACACAAGCAGTATGGAAGATGCAAACAGGATTTCAAAGGAAACAAAGGGTGGAAAGGAAAGACCTACAACTCTGTCAAAAAAAATCAGGGTGCTGAGATTCCTAAACCTGTTTTTGGTAACTCCACTAACTTTAAAGACTCATGCAAAATTTGTGGAAAACTTCATTATGGTGAATGTTGGCTTAAGAATAAACCTAAGTGTTTTAAATGCAATAAACTGGACCACATTGCCAAGAATTGCATGGTGAGACAAGTTGTCAATATTGCAAAACAGGAGGAGGAAAATAAGGAAGCAGTGATGTTCTATGCCTGTAATTCAGCAACAATTTTTTAGGGGAGTGGGGTATGGTATGTGGACAGTGCTTGTAGCAACCACATGACCTCACATGAGGCATTACTGGTCAATGCAGACAAGACCATTACTGCTAAGGTGAAAATGAGGACTGGTAATTTGGTCTAAGCCACTGGACAGGGTTCATTGGTGATCAAAACACAGAATGGTGACAGAGTCATAAATGATGTAATGCTTGTTCCTGGACTTGATGCAAATTTGTTAAGTGTTGGACAAATGGTTGAGCATGGATACTATCTTAGACTTGGAAATAACAGTGCATACATTTATGTAACAACCCGTACCTTCGGGAAGGGTAAAAATGTAATTTATAAAGTTTTGTATATAAAGGACGATTTTGCCCTTGTGAATAGTAGACGAAAAGTTGACTTTTTGAATTACCGATTGGATGAGTGTTGACCCTTGACCGTGACGTAGTTCAGGAGGCTGTAGGGAGACCAACAAGCACCGTGGTACGCGGCGGCGCTTGCGGCCGAGACGGAATCGAAGGGTAAGTGTTCTTCCTCTATTTTTCCCGTGTTATTCAATTTGAAAGTCATGAAGGTAGGATGAGAATCGAGGGGATTGGCGAGTGCAGTGATGTTTAGGGAGGTCCTAGGAATAGGTTGTGACGGTCGCCGTGACGGGGGAGTACACAGCGGAGTTCAGACGACGGCGAGTACTCTGTACTCTGTTTTGGCCGTGAATTCAAACGGGAAGTCGTGGACTTCTGGGGTGAATCGAAGGTTTCTGTGAGTTGGGAGTGACTCAGTGAGGTCCTAGGGAGAGATTGGAATCGCCACAGTGAAGGGGGAAGCACTGGACGGCCGGGAAGGAAAACAGGGGTTGTCTGTGTTTCCTTTCGAGCTTCAGTCGTGAAGCTGAGGGATGAGTCGAACCAAGAGAGTGAGGGGGATGAGTTCGTGGTGACTGGACAAAGCTTTGGGTGAAGGAAGGAAGTGAAATGGTGGCCGGACGGCAGAGAATGGCTCTCGCCGGTCCGGGATTTGCAGCCCTGGTGCGAACCGGGTTCGATCGAGGTTGGGGATGCACTGTAGCAGGCGCGTGAGGCCCACACGCAGCCACTTTGGGCGGCGCGTGGAGGCGCGTGGAGAAGAATCCGGCCAAGCTTCCAACATGAGTTTGGTTCTAATTGTCCTAAGGAGTTTATTGGTGTGGTTTTCGGGTGAATCGGACGATGTTACGGAGTTGTTCGGGAATCCAGACGGTTGAGGGTTTAGGATTAAAATATTATTTAATTCCCGAAAACTTGGGGAAATTAGGATTAGGATCCTTGATGTAATTGTGACCCTATTTGGTGCATTTTGACCGGACGGGAGGTACCCGAGACAGTTGAGGAGCGCACGGAGCGCGAGTGACTCGTTCTGGATTTGTGAGTGGACTCTTTCTTTCTTTTGCGCATGTCTAACTGTTTTCTCGATGTTTTATGATATTACGAATGTTTTTATGCTTTTAAATGATGATTATAAGTGGTTGATATGTTTGTACATGTTTCGAGACATTTCCGAGATTTTGCACGTTTTTCGAGAAAAAGCTGATTTTTGGATTTTGATGCCATATTTGCGATTTGACCTATAAATGTTTCCTGATGATGATCACTGGGTTATGAAATATGAATTATGCTTATGTGTGATTTCTAGGTATAAGAATGAATTTCCGGATTTGGGTTCGGAATGACGGTTCTGAAAGCCGGAAGGGCTTCGAACCGGGGATTTCGAATTCGAATTTGGCGATGGATTTTGAATTGGTTTTACACTGGATATGGATTGGATTTGCTGGATCTGGATATTGGGTTTAAAGACCCGGATTGATATTAAAGGGGGACGGGCCCGGATTGAGTTTAAAGACTCGGGAGTTTAAAGACTCGGATATGTTGATATTACCCACATAGGCCTATTGAGTTTAAAGACTCGGGAGTTTAAAGACTCGGATTTCATTTAAGGCCTGATTGAGTTTAAAGAGTCGGATAGGTCCAGCAGGTTTGATCGGAAATGATAATTTGATGTTGATGCTATGATTTCTATATCCGTTTTATAGTGTTTCTGTTTCTTATGGTATTTTACAGTGTATCTGTTTCTTATGATATTTTATAGTGTTTCTGTTTCTTATGATGTTTCTTGGTTTAGAATTATTTAATCACTGAGTTAGACATGTGATTTCCAAAACGGAGGGAACAGAGTGTTCTAGTTTCTTAACGTTATTTGAAAATAAACGGGTTTCAAACTTTCTGTTCTTTTTCTTTTAGTCCACTCACATCTTTTGGTTTAATTTTTCCCTCCAGGTCGTGGTGATAGCGCTGGGGTGAACGTTGAGGCGGATATCGAGGCATAGAGCTTCCGACGTTCTTCCGTTGCGAGACTAGCATTGTAGGACTTTTGTGCCCATTTTGTAGAACTATGCTCTGACTGACTGTTGTGTATATTTTACTCATTCGTCTGATAGTTATGCTTATAGTTGTATGAAGATTGTTTGTTTTTTTTGATACTGTAAGTGTGGTTGTCATACGGGAGCAGGGTTCGTCCCGGGTATCGAGGCCATATTTGGGACGGGTCCTGACATTTATGAGGATGATGAAATGCTGCACTGTGTTGCTTCAGTTCCAATGTTGGGAAACAAGTGTTTTCCACTGTCTTTGGATTGCATCCAGACAGTAGCTCAGAAGGAAAAAATTGAGGAAAGTTCAGAACTGTGGCACAGACGGTTTGGTCATCTGAATTACCATAGTTTGCATAAATTGTAAACACAAAGCATGGTTCATGGGCTACCTATCCTAGAAGTGGGAAAGCAAGAAGTGTGTGAGGGGTGCATATCAGGAAAGCATCATGTGGAGAGTTTTGATCAAGACAAAGCATGGAGGAAAACTTTACCTTTGGAGCTGATTCACACTGATCTGTGTGGACCAATGCAAACAGAAACTATGGGAGGTAACAAATACTTTATTACCTTCATATATGACTATTCTAGGATGTGTTGGGTCTACTTCCTAAAGCATAAGTCTGGTGCATTCAATGTGTTCAAGAAATTTAAGTCTATGTGTGAATTACAAAGTGGATAGAAAATAAAGACTCTAAGGAGTGATAGGGGAGGTGAGTTCACTTCATAAGAGTTTCACAACTTCTGTGAAACTGAAGGAATCACAAGAAAAATCACTATGGCTTACTCACCACAACAGAATGGGGTGGCTGAAAGGAAGAACAGAACCGTGGTAGAAATGGCAAAGTTTATGCTTCATGACAAGGCTATGCCTTATCATTTTTGGGGTGAGGCTATAAACACAGCAGTATACCTGCTCAACAGGTGTCCTACAAAGGCCCTGGAGAAGAAAACATCCTTTGAAGTCTATAGTGGAAGAAAACCAGGGGTAAAACATCTAAAAGTTTTTGGATCCATCTGTTATGCCCATGTACCTACTCAATCAAGACAGAAGTGGGATGAGTCATCAGTGAAGTGTGTGTGTTTGTGGGCTATGGCACTTGTGAGAAAGACTATAGGTTGTTTAACCTGAAGACAAGAAAAATCATGGTGTCAAGAAGTGTAGTTTTTAATCAAAGAGCCTACTGGAATTGGGAAAAAGGTAAGGAAGTTAGAGTTTCACTTCTTGGTGTGATGGAACAAACAGAAAGAATAGAAGCTGCTGAGGAGTTAACTGAAGGAACAGATGAATCACAAGAACTGGAATCTGAAGATACAGAACCTGCAACCCCAAGCAACATTCTAGTAAAATTGAGAAGCCTGACTGACATCTATACTAGATGTCATGTGTCAACCATAGAACCTGAAACCTATCAAGAAGCCTCTAAGAATCAAGTTTGGAGACAGGCCATGGAAAATGAACTGGAGATGATTGAGAAGAACTCAACTTGGGAGTTGGTTGAGAGACCAAGTGACAAGCCTGTCATTGGTGTAAAGTGGATTTACAAGACCAAGTTGAACTTAGACGGTTCTATTCAGAAGCACAAGGCTAGATTGGTGGCTAAAGGGTACTCTCAAAAGCCAGGAATTGATTTTAATGAAACCTTTGCACTAGTGGCAACGTTGGATACAATTAGAACACTCATAGCCTTGGCTGCACAAAAATGCTGGACTTTGCATCAGTTGGATGTCAAATCTGCTTTTCTAAATGGAGTACTAGAGGAAGAGATATTTGTGGAACATCCTGAAGGGTTTGTCACAAAAACAGAAGGAAACTGGGTCTACAGGTTGCATAAGGCTCTTTATGGTTTAAAACAGGCACCTAGGGCCTGGTATGGGGAGATTGACACTCACCTGCTCAAGTGTGGCTATGAAAGAAGTCCTAGTGAGGCTACATTGTACATCAAGTCTACAAGAGAAGGCAAGATACTCATAGTGTCCCTATATGTAGATGACATCATACACAGGAAATTGTGAGGTTTTGAAGGAAGAATTCAAAGGGGCGATGATGAGCAAGTATGAAATGACAGATTTAGGTCTCCTACATCATTTCTTGGGTATGGGAGTTGTTCAAACCAGGGACTGCATCTTCATACATCAGAAGAAGTATTCTCAGACCCTCTTGAATAAATTTGGCTTGAAGGATTGCAAGCCTGTTAGTACCTCTCTTACTGCAAATGATAAACTGTGCAGGGAAGATGGTTCTGATGCTGTAGATGAAGGGATCTACATGCAAATGGTGGGAAGTCTCCTATATCTAACAGCAACCAGACCTGATATCATGTTTGCTGCTAGTCTTCTATCAAGGTTTATGCATAATCCATCTAAGAAGCATTTTGGAACTGCAAAGAGAGTTCTAAGGTACATCGCAGGTACCATTGCTTATGGAATTGAATATCAGAATGGAAAGTCAACTACTTTGATTGGTTTTTGTGACTCTAATTGGAGTGGAAGTATTGAGGATATGAGAAGTACCTCATGTTATGCATTCTTATTTGGGAGTGGGATTTTCTCTTGGGTTTCTGTCAAACAGCATAGTGTGGCCCTATCCACAGCTGAAGCAAAATATGTGAGTGCCTCTGAGGCAACTGCACAAGCTAAATGGCTTAGTTTTGTCCTAGAAGATTTTGGGGAAGAAGTAACAGAACCTACAACTGTCTACTGTGATAATATAGCTGCTATAGCCATGTCCAAAAATCCAGTTTATCATCAGAGGTCTAAACATATCAAAAGGAAGTATCACTTCATCAGAGAAGCCATACAATTTGGTGAGATTGATCTGATCTATTGCAAGTCTGAAGATCAACTTGCAGATGTGTTCACTAAGGCCTTACCTAAGGAAAGGTTTTCATGTCTTAGGAACAAGCTTGGAGTGAAATCAGTGAATTGCTTAGAGGGGAGTGTTAGTTCCTAAGCAATCAACTGATTGCACTAAGTGTATGAAAGCAGTAAATTACAATCACTTGAGTGAGGTGGCACTCAAGGGAAGTGTGAGATTCTGTTTTGTAACAGATTCATTTACTTGAGGAGCAAGATGAACAAGTGTCATCTTCCTATTGGTTCTAGTATAGCGTAATTTCTATTGGATGAATGCTATCATAGTGAAATCATTATTGTGTAACTGTTTTATCATTGTAAGCATGGCTAGAATAGAGGTGAGTGAGAGTGTGCGAAGTGTGAGTGAATCAGTAGAAAGAAAAAGCAGAGAAAAGTTCTAAAATGAAGAAAAATTGCTCATAAGCATTTTTACAAACAGTTGGTGTGCATCACAGTGCATTTCATTCTTCTTCCATTCAAACATCATTACAATCCATCAAATATCATCCCATATACACTCTACACCTAAAACTACTCCCAAACAATTCAGTGTAAAAGGATCGGATCATTACCTCAACCAATCTCAGCAAATCCACTTACAATGCACTGTTTCATTGGTGCACTATTCCATTGATCGGGAAAGCTTCCCTGCAAAACAGAGTAAGAAAAAATGGTGTTAGCACACCTGTTTCAAATGCCAAGACTCTTTCACCTTTTACTTCCGCTTTATTTATGTTAATTTATTTATTAAAATTATTTTAAGGATGGGAAAAGTTTGATTCTGAAATTTATAATTATCTATTTAATTGTTTACCTTTCCCACACATCTTTTGTAGATTTCATGCTCGTGGATCCTCTCCTGCGCTCCCTCCCATTTTTGGATGGCACGCCACAAATCAGAAGGTCGCATTAGTCGCCACCATCCCACCCCGTAAAAACGGCGCCGTAACACTAAGCCCTAGCTCCAGAACGTTGCGGCTAGCTCTTTCCACATTATAATCTTTCTCGCTTATTATATGGAATTATGGATGCGTGTCTTAAATATAATATTCATACCTTTATTTATTTCTATATCTTGGATGCCTTTACTACTTCATTGTAACAATTAACAATAAATTTTATGTTTCAAAAGAATTTGTAATTATAAGAAAAAGAAAATTTATGTTACAAGTTACAAAATCTTCATCCTAGCTCGTAAATATTCCTTGGGCGGCAAGGGAAATTGAAGAAAATGGTGCCCAATTGGGGAGGGGGGTCAGCTTATTCTAAGAAAGTTTTTTACATAATGGTGCACATTTGGAAAATTTTACTTTATACGGGAAACATTATTCTAAAAAAATAAAAATAAAAATAAAAACTTTTCATCTACGTAAAATGTCATTCTATATATTTGTTTGCAAGAATCATAATTAACACACAATCTACTACAGATGCACTTTTTTCTTATTTTTAATTAAGACATAAAAATGAATGAGTGCGTCATCACGATTTTGGTTGCTTGATTTGTAATTTTGTATAATTGGAGTGATGTTGGTTCATTAACTATTAGTGTGATTTTGTCCGCGTTAATATTGTTATATTGATTTGTGGATCTTACTGTCATAGTGAACTTGATTTTGATGGTATGATTGTACTATTTCTTTGTGATATACAATATTATTTTTATCCCGGAAAAAAAATTAAGTTGAATGGCATTACATGTACAGAGGAAAATTTTGGATTTGTCATTCCTCTTTAGTAAAAAAAAAAAAATAATAATATACGAAGTAAATTAGTCATAGATGATGCATTGATAGAATGAAAGTTACAAAACGAATAATGCAAAAACATAGAATTGGACCCATTAATTACCTTACTCTTTAGCCTAACATTGGATGTGCGTGGTTTGGATTTGTGGACAAGTCAAGGTATATATGAGTCGCATTTCTTTTTTGGGTTTTTCGGGGTGGTTATTTTTTTTTAAAAAAAAATCTTCAATTTGTTGAAATCCTCTATATAAAGAGTTAAATCGCACCACCAGCACTGCCTCATCTCCACTTTGCAAATAGATTTTGGATTAGCTAGAATGGCTCTTTTAGTGCTGGGTTTCTTTGTGTTCTTCATTCTACTTGACGATGGCACGATTGCAAGTGAAAACGACGACGTTCCCTTTGATGCAAACTACGAAATCAAATGGGGAAACGATCATGTCTTGTCTCAGAATCAAGGGAGAGACATCCAGCTTACGTTGGATAATCTTCAGGTTATTATATTGCTGTCTTACTTAATTAGCATTTGATCTCTCTTGATCATCGATCGGTTTCTTTTTCATTTTATGACGAAAGTTTGTACATAACTCTGTCATATTAGTCATTAGATATCTTTGGTAAATGAATTCTTCTCTTTTAGTGTTGTTTTTTAATTGTATTTGTTTTTTTTATATACCTTGTCTAATATTATTTGACTTAATTCCTACTTCCACATTGCAGGGTGTGGGTTTGGATCCCACCTAAACTATAGTTCTGGGTTCTTTCACATGAGGATCAAAATACCAGAGAATAATATTACTGCTGGAGTTGTCACAACTTGTTACGTAATTAAATACTGCCTTAATTAATTCTTTTTATTTCTATATTTTCATTCTTTCAAATACAGACTCTTAATTATTTCTTTTTTCAGTTACTAATTAAATATTTTTTACAACTCAATTCTTAATATTTCATCCGCTATTTTATATATATAATTTTCCGGACGACAAAATTCCATCTGGTGAGTTCAAATTCATTACTTTGAATAGAGAGTTTTGTTTTAATAAAACCCGGTCTTAATTCTTTTTTGAGCTAGGAAACCTGCAGGTCATAATTCTTAAACAAGAGCAATATGACGAGGTTATTTGGAAATTTTACCGGCTGTATATATAAGTTTCTTTTTATATATTTATAGAATATAATAGGTAATTTCCCCTTCTTAATTTAATTAAATGTGCCCCCAAATTGTCTGAAAAAAAATAAAAGACCGTTATCTTTTACATATATGCAGCTGATATCAAAGAATGATCAACATGATGATGAGCTTGACTTTGAGTACTTGGGTAACATAGAAAATCAAGAAGTCAAATTGCAGACAAATGTATTTGTAAATGGTGTTGGCGACAGAGAGCAGAGGATTAACTTATGGTTTAAGTTTTTAACCCCGCAGCAGATTTTCACGACTACAAAATTCTTTGGAACCCGCATCAAATTGCGTAAGAATATATACTAATGTTAGTGTAGTTATTACTTGGGAGTCAAGTTAATTATGAAAGTACGGTAATCGTCGATCTTGCTTTTCTCTGCAGTTTTTTTGTCGACAATATTCCAATTAGGGTTTTCAAGAATTACACGAATTTCGGAGTTCCGTACCCAACGCAACCAATGAGGATCGAAGCAACCTTGTGGAATGGAGAATGGGCGAGTCCCCAACCTATAAACTGGGCTTATGCACCTTTTGTGGCTCATTACCAAGGATTAGACATAAATGGGTGCTCAGCGCAGGGCTCCAATGTCGAAGAATGTTATTCAACGGATCATTGGTGGAACAACAGTGAGTATTGGGAGCTAAATCCGTTGGACAACGCGGCCTATATATGAGGATGTGAAGAAGAAATCTATGATCTACGATTATTGTAGGGATAACTCTAGATACCCTTACGGGCTTCCCCGAGAGTGCACTATTTAGAAGAAAAAAAAAATGGCCAACTATAATATTAGATATTAACCACAAATATTAAAACATCAATTAATTAAGATATATATATATATATGTATATAACTTGTGTGATAACTCACCCAAAAAAAAATATAACGAATTTGATGAGTATATATTCTATGAATGATAGTTTACGAACGTATGTATATGGTTTATACAAATAACTAACCTTATATCGACCATTCTCATGCTTGTGTCAATTAACTATTGGAAAAAATTTACATAAAAAATCCCCATGTATGGGAGTAATTTTAAATTTATCCCTAAATTATAAAATATTTCAATTGAAACCCTAACTAGAGAAAGATGTATTTTGATGGTTTCGACATGCGTGCAATTATAATATTTTATAGTTTGAGTATGAATTTTAAGTTATCCCTTAGAAATTTTGAGTATGAATTATAATATTTTATGCATCAAAATGTATTTTGATGTATTACTACGTACGTACTGAGTTTCTTTCTTGCAAGTACTGCATTGATTTCCATCAACCTGATCATGGACATATATATACATAACACAGAATGAAAATAATAAGTTGCTTCCGACTACTAAGATGTTTTTCAATGGCTTTTCATGGCTATATATATGAACTAGAGTGGGCAAATTAAGTGAAAGGTACGTACGTACGTACGTCACTATATATTTTTTAAAATTATTACTTGAAATGGTCCTGAATTATATTTTAACTGTTATTTATATTTTTGAATTAACTTATTACATTTGTAGTCTTTAAAATTTATCAATATATATGTAATTATTAAGTTTTTATAAATTTTGAGTATTTACTCTCTATTTAAAGGATAAAAGAGTAAAGTAATTTTTAGGCGTAAGTAAATGTATACATTGGGTTTTTTTTATTAATTAGAGTTCAATATGTAAATTAGTCCACTACAATAAAGAGAAATAACAATTATAGGCAATGGTGTAGTCAGAATTCAATTTGTGGGGAGAGGGGGCTTTCACAAAATACGTGAAAACAAATTTAACTTTCAATATACTACAACTCATAGTTAATGCATACAAAAGTATTCAAATTATTCAAATCAACAAAATATTATCAAACTAAGTAAAGATTTTAAAATTATATCATATTATTGATTTATTATATAATTATTCTTGACTGATTCTCATTTTATGAAATTGATATTATTTATTATTTGATTTTTTTATATTATTTTTCATAATTACAAGATACATAGATTAATTTAAATCAACAATCAATTCAAATGTAAATATTTCCAATAAAATTATATATTATATATTTATTTTGTTTTATTAAACATATATTAGTGAGGGAGTAAGACAGAATAGTGATATTGATGATGATCAATTCATATTGATGGATGGTGATCGAGGACGTGTAATTTTTACTTTTAATTTTGTTTTAATTTTTAATTGTTTTTTATTCATTTAGTGAATTAGGTAGGGTAAAGGGTACGTATATTTTAGAGAGCATGCACGGGTTTTCGTCTGAGGATGTTTTTGTAGGTATAATATAACAAATTAATGTACATTTCTTAGATACAGTTATTTACGTAATCTACATTGTGGAATTTAATTTTTATTTTGGTAGATTAAATATGTAACGATCCGTCCCGAATCTATAGGATTAATTACGAATTAATTGAGGATTAGTGAGACTAATCGGGAATTAGTCGAGGATTATCGAACGGGAGTAAAATGACCATTTTGCCCTTGGACGAGGGTAAAAAATTGACTTTTGACCCGAGAAATCAAATGCACAAAGACAGAGGTCTATTACGTAGATTAAGACGATACGAGTCCGTAGACTACCAACACGTTAAAATCGGACATCATACAGGAAAAATACGGATTTAAAACGGTTTTAAGAACTATTCATGGTTGCACAAAAATCGAGACGGTGGGCTTTTGGGTTTGTCTTGAGTGGGCCCAAAATATCTCCTGTGGACTATTAGATGAGTGACAAGTATCACTCATCAATTGATCCACACATTACATACATGCATCCATCATTCCCTTTTCATTTTTCATCTTCTTCATTTCCTCCAACCCGTTACCCACCGCAAACCTTCACCATCATCTTTCTTACTTACTGCTAGAGACAGAGTGAGAGTGAGAGGGACTGAGAGATAGTGACAGGATAGCGGAGGAAGCTAAGGGAGGAAGCCAAGAGAAAAGGTAAACCCGAAACCCTTTTTAAATTCAAAATTCGAATTTCATGTTTGGACGTTTGGGAACGGTTTTGATGATTGGGAAGGGTTTTCTGGGTTTGGGCGAGTTCATGGGATTGAGAATCGAAGGGAATGGAAGGCTAAGCTGTAACGACCCGTCCCAAATTTCTAGATTAGATTAGTGACTAATCACGATTAGTGAGGTTAATCGGTGATTAGTTAGGCGAAATCGGACGAACAATGCGAAATGACCGTTTTGCTCCTAGTCGTGGCAAAACGTTGACTTTTCATTCGGGCGGTCAAATGAACTTTGACCGATGACCGTGACGTAGTTCGTGACGTCACGAGTTCATAGACAGGTGGCATGTTCAATTCCGACGTTCGAGGAGGAAGTTATGACGTTCGGAAGTTTAGGGGCATTTTGGTAATTTTGGTTAAAGAGGAGTCAAATGTTGACTTTTTGACAAAGGGGTCCGATGGCCGAGGGCCGAAGACCGTTACGTAGATAAGGACGATACGAATCCATAGACAAGCGGCACGTCGAATTCGGAAGTTCGACGACGAAGTTACGGTTCACGGAAGTTCAAGTGCATTATTGCACGAATTACGAAACAAGTTAACTTTTGGACTTTAGTAGGGCCCAGATATTTAAGGGAGGCCCAATGGATGAGTGACAAGTGTCACCCATCCACAGGCCACCTATATTGATTCATGCACCGTGCAAACCATTCCATTTTCTCCATTTCAAACACACACAAAAACACAACCCGATCTCACCCATTTTCCTCCCATCCGTGCAACCCAAAACCCATCCACTCTTCACCCATGACCAGGCAGAGGACCAGGGAGACTGAGGAGGTTACTGGGCGGCCAGAACCGCCGTCCATGGCGGCGAGAGGAGGAGGAACCCGTGAGGTTCACGATTAGTCCATTTTGACCCATTTTTCCATTTTTGTTGTTATGGTTGGTTTTAATGGTTTTAATGAGTCCATTAGGTTGCTAGGGACATGTTAGGAAGGTTTAAGGAAGCTTGGGATGGCTGGGCAGCCATGGGTGCAGTTTTGGAAACTTGAACCGTTTGGTTCAAAATCGAACCATAGGATTTAGACGTTTTCGGTTGCGTTTAAGGATTGGAATGGATAGAAAACATCAAAATAGGATTAAAGGAACCAAAAAGGAAGAACTAGGATGAAAAATGGGATGTCTAGGGCTGTGAACCGGTCACGCCGGTCCAGTTGGACTGGCCAAACCAGGTGAACCGGCCATGAACAGTAAAACCGGTCTGCTGGAGGTTAGTGTCGATGAACAGTGTTTTATACCTTCTAGGGGCTCGTGAGGACGTGTGGGCCATAATTTGGGAAAGTTTTAAACACGGGAAATCTTCTATTCGATGTAACGAAGATTTTGGGACTGGTCTCGCGTCAATCGGACATCGTTTCGATAGTTTTCGGGGTGTCGGAAGGTTTAGGGTTGGTTTAAAAATAGTTAAAAGTTCGGAAAAATTACGGGGATTTTATGGGAGGTTAATTAAGTAGTTATTAACCTTCTATTAAAATTTGGACAGGTTTGGGAGTCCCGGTAATGGTGATCGGCTCGGGGAACCGAATGGCACGCAAAGCGAGGCGGCGGCTCGGACGGTCTGTGAGTGGACCTTGTTTTCTAAATTGGTGCATGCATAAATGTTTATTATATGTTTTAAATACTTTTTTGTGATGCCATGAGTGCATTTGGATGTTTGGTTAAGTATAGACACGTATTTCGAAGTTTCGGCCCTATACGGTGCCTTTACGGGTCCGTACGTCTTTATTGGTCTGAATGAAATGGTTTTGGATTTTCAAAAGGATAATGAATGTGATTTGATGAGTTTGATTTGGATATTTTTAAATTATATGGTTTCACGTATTTTGAGGCGATTTACGTGCTTGCACGTAAATCGAGGTTTTCTGGTTTTACACTGATTTTCCATTATTGTGGTTTTGGATATGATTTCATGAAATGATTTTGGATTTGAAAACGTAATTCTCGGACTTGAGGTCCATTTGATTTACGGAATCGGGCCGGAGGCCCAGTTGGTTTACGATTCGGACGAGGTCCAGTTTCTATGTGGATTCGGGCTTAGGGCCCAGTTATGTATTACAAATGGTTTTTATGGTTCATGACGGTTTATGGGAATCGGCATGAACCCTTGAAATGGATTTACGGGTCATGACGGTTTATGGGAACCGGCATGAACCCATGAAAGGATTTTATGGTTCATGACGGCTTATGGGGGCCGGGCATGAATTCTTGAAAGGTTCAAAGAATGATTTCAAAAGGTTTTTCATACTCCATCCTTTATATATGATTGTCTCCTCCGGGGAGGGTCGTTGGCCTGGGTGGACCCCGGAGTAGTCACGGAGCACTGACTGAGTGGAGTCGCCCCCCAGTTGGGTTCCTTACTCTCAGGATGGGCATGGTTCGTTACCTCCAGGGAGGGTCATTGATCTACGGACATTGACCTGGGTGGACCCTAGAGAGACTTGGGTTTGAGACCCCGGTTAGCACACGTGTAGCTCTATTTCACTGTGACAGGTTCTGGATATGAATATAATGGATAAACATGATTTCAATGGGTTTGGAAAATTGTGTTTATAATGATAAATGGATTTGGGCTGAGATCCCACATATGTTTACTATGTTCTGGTTTTCTGTAAATTGGTTTTGGGCAGGAGCCCGTGTGACTTGTATTTACGGAACTTGGGGTTGTGACCCTATTTATGGATTTTTTAACATATATGATTGGATAAATGGTTTTACTATGCATGCATGCTTTTTAGTGAAGGGTACAAATGTCTTCTCGTTAAAATGTTTTTATAAACTCTTGTTTTGTCCACTCACAGCTTTTAATGTTTTGACTGCCCTTCAGGTTGACATCGGATGTGGACTGCAGCAGTGACCGAGATATCACATACCTCCTCCGGATCCTAGCGTACTCTGACAGCCTGGGAGGGCAAAGGTCGGAAATATCCCTTGTCTAACACTTCGTGTCAGATGGGAGCAGGGTTATCCCGCACTAATCCCGGGGGGATTGGGATGGGTCCTATCAAAGCAGCCTAAGATGGTGGTTCAAGGGTGGGTCGTGACTGTTCGATCGTGACAGCTAATTTCTAGTTGTTTTCTTTTGATTTTGAGGGCATAGACACGTTTCTAGGGATGGGACGATCAGAATGATCAAAGAACGGCTAAAAATAATGGTCGGACGATGAAGATATGGTCGGGTCGGGTCGGGTCGTGGGTCAAATCCACCCGTTATAGAGAAACTGGTTGACCCGGCTGGAGGTTGACGATGATGACATAGTAGTCCATGTCATCATCTGTCAGACCTGTTAGGCCACGTGGCCAACCAAAGGGTGACACGTGGCCAGGTGTCAGGTCCAGTTAGTAGTGACGTGGCAGTGCCACGTTAGACCATGTTAGACCACATGAACTAGTGGGGTGGTGCCATGTGGCAGTCTGTTAGGGGTTGTCAGATGATGTGGCAGCTGACGTGGCAGGTCCACGTCAGCCATGTCAAACTACATGGACCAGTGGGATGGTGCCACATGTTAGGGTGTCAAGTTGTCAGAGCTAACGTGTTAGTGGTGAGGTCAGCAGATGATGTCCTCACGTGATATGGCAGTGTCAGAGGGTGACACGTGGCACCAATTAGGGTGCACCACGTGGCAGGTTAACAGGTGTTAAACCTGTCAAGATGACGTCAGTGTTGATCATGATGATGTCAGCATTAACTTTTCTAACTTTATCGTTGACCATTTACTTTTGTTGACTGAAACTTTGACTAGCGTGTGAAGGCCCGTGGGCATGAATTTCAAGGTGAAATCAGTCATGTTCAAAAGGTTTAGACTATCTAAATCCAATGGTGGTGGTTTCATATCGATCAGATATGGTTTTATAGGTCATTTAGAGGTTTTTAGCCTCGGGACACGTTAACTGTTCCGGGAGTTTTGAGGGTTTATAGTTTGGACTTGTATAGGTTAGTAGTAACCTTTGAGTATGATTTGGATAGATCCAGACATCTCAGAGAGTATGGATTAGCCCTGAAGTGGTTTACGGCACAGATTGTTGGCGCGCAGCATAGACGGTCTATGAGTGGATGTTTACTTTATAAATATGATGCATGCATAAATGTTTTATATGGTTTATGATTATGATTTGAGATGCATAGTTTGCATATGCTTTTAATATGATTTGATTGACATTTTCGTAGAAAATGTAGTATAGCACGTATTTCGGGATTTCTGTTTTATATGATATTTGGCCTTAGGCCGAGTTTTATATGTGCATGCGATTATATGATTTGATTGATTATCGATTTTGAACAATTTCATGGAAATGCGTGAAATCGAGATTCGGGCTTGTGACCCTATTGATGATATTTGGGCTTGTGTCCCTATGATTTTGAGTTTAAAGACTCGGATTTTATTAGAGGGCCTCAAGTTTTGAATATGTGTCTCCAGAGAGCACTCTGAAGATATGCTCGCCTTCGTGGTGCAGAGAGGTCACAATGCGCGTACTGTCGAGCAGCCGAGAGAGGTGACAGCAGAGGGAGGCTTGACTCAGGAGTGTGGTATATGAGATCGGTCGATGATATGTTCACGGCGTTTTGGTGATTGTCGGCTAGTGATGTGTTCACGGCGACACACTTAGGATCAGAGCAGTCCTTGAGCTTATGGGCATGCTTGCTGGGATTGGAATCATGATTGATGATGATGATGGGCTGAGATCCCACATGGTTTTATGATGGGCTGAGATCCCACATGGTCTTATGATGGGCTAAGATCCCACATGGTTTTATGGTTGGGTTGAGGTCCCACGTGCTTGAATTTGGGTTGAGACCCTGTGTGAGTTTGTTTTGGGCTAGGACTCTAGTGAGAAAATGGCTTCAGTTGAGAAACATTTTTCACTGTATTTGATTTGAAAAGCAATTTGATTTGCTTTTGAGAAAAGTATTTAAAAATAATGTTTTATGATATGCATGCACAAGGATGAAAATATCGATATCGATGGATATATCGCTACTCAAATTTACGGATATTTCGTCCCAAATATCGATATCGATATCGTTTACGATCAACAAAAATGACGGAAATTCGGTCTAAAAATGGGAAATTTGGGATGAAATTTTATGAAAAACTTAAGTATCTAATGATGGTTATATAGGACTAATAAAAACTATAAAATTACTTTGATATAATAAATCTATGATGAATAATATGATACAATAGGGTTCTGTCGATGACTAATACTATAAAATTTTAAATATAAACATAAATTGAAGTGAATTATTATGATTGAATGTTAATATAATTAAAACATAAAAATAAGCATAATAATGGAGTTTACATTTACATAATAATTTAGAAAATCGGGGAGTTCGTATTTACATAATAATTTATAAAATTGGACATTAATTAGTGAAAATTGGACGTAAAACGAATTCTTATTAATCGTATGCTCATCTCATATTTTTTTTAAATTCATTAATAGTCAAATTAACCATTCAAATAATTTCCTTCAATTCAACATATAATTTTCTATTTTTCTTCAATTCAACATAACTTGTTTCAATTCAAGGGACATATTGACTAAAAAGCCTAATTATTATATTTTATTACAAATTTCTAAATTCTGAACCTATTTAAACCTATCATCAACCAACCAATAGGCAATGCTCCAGATTTCATCACTGACCTTAAACTACAATTAAACTTTGATCCTTCCATTAACCAAAATCCCCCTTCTAAATCATACTCGATGGTTATTAAGAAAAATGATATATACACCCTTTTAATTTTTATTATTATAGAACGATTCACACATGACCAAGTGTCATTACTTTTCCATCAATCTCATCATGCTTTAATAAATTTGAATATGACATATAAATATAAGCGTATTTTAATCGTTAATATATTTAAAACTTTCCGAAGAAATTTGACCAAAAAAAAAGCACTGCAAGAATTTGGCCACTACAAAGATTCTTAAATAACGTTAGTCCCCGATAATATTGATCACCATATTATCCACGTATATAAAATAATCTTTTATTGATTAATTAAAGATGATTAGCAAGGGATTGATTTTGATGCATTGGATGAATCATATGGAAGACAAAAATTGAAAAAGATCATTATGGGAAAAAGAAGAGAAAGTTCACTGGTAGCGACCACACCAAATCATCTCTCATGCTCTGCTTTCCCAAAGTTTTCTTCTGCAGCTAGGACCACACAAATATCTTGACCTGCAAATCTCTGGACCATCGCTGGTCTCTAATGTAACCCAAACAAAACAAACCCTTCTCTCATTCCTTATCCTCTCTCCACTTCTCTTTCACTCTCTTTCTCGTTTTCTCTCCTTCTAATTTCTCCCTTCGTACAATTCGAAGGCTGCAGCCATGTCTTCTGCCACCGCCGTTTTTTTGAACCCATTATCAATCGCCGAAAGTTGCCTACCCTCTGTAGTAGCCCTTTTCGCCCCCAAAAGCCAGTACCCAATTCTTTCACTTCCCTCAAAACCCACCAAGTGGGTCTCTCTCAATCTCAATCTCAATCTCAAGCACAAGTCTTTTTTGCCTCTTCAAGTGGCGCAGACCTCCGACTGGACTCAAGAGGAAGAGCAAGTAGAGGCGGAAAAGGAGGCGACGGAGGACACGACGGTGGGAGTAGAGGCGGAAGACGATTCTGCAGATGGAGTTGTAGCTGTTGGTGAAGAATAATACTATCCCGAGCCGCCTGAAGAGGCCAAGCTTTATGTGGGCAATTTGCCTTATGATGTTGACAGTGAGAAGCTTGCTAATATCTTCAATGAGGCTGGGATTGTTGAAATTGCTCGGTCCAAAATCGTCGATATCGGCGAATATCACTGATATTCGCCGATATTGTTCGATATCGACGATTTTGGTGGAAGAAATATGTTCACCCCCTCTGGATCTGCCGGTGGCCGGAATTAGCGATATATCGCCGATACCGGCGATATTTTCATCAGTGTGCATGCATACTTTTAAAGTGGAGGGTATAAATGTTTTTTCGATAAAGTATTTTTATAAACTCATTGTTTTTGTCCACTCATTGTTTTTGTCCACTCACAGTTTTTGTCCACTCACAGTTTTTTATGTTTTTGATACCCTTTGTTGACCGCGGATGCGGGCTGTAGCAGAGACCAAGACATCACATGGCATTGCATACTCTGGAAATCACTGCGTACTCTGGGTAACCCTAAGCGGGTTACGGTTGTATCCCTAGTCTGGCACGCGGTGCCAAGTGGGAGCATGGCACATCCCATGGTAATCTAGGAGAATCAGGATGGGTCTTGTCAAAATAAATTTTGAAAGTGTAAATTTTTTAGAAAATAAAATGTTTTAATGTTTAAATGATGGATTAATATAGAATATAAAGATAAGTAATAGTCATGCAGATAATTATTAATTTGCCTACTATACCTTTATTTCTATTAATTTGGCTATAATCTGAAGGAATAAAATAGAAAATTTTAAAAATAAATAAAATACATATATGACTCGTGAAATAATTATCTTTATCAAAACAAATATTAAAAAAATATAAAAATATTTAAATTTTGAAAATTTCTCTTCCACATGTGATAAACTGTATCTCATAAAATAAGGATATTAGGTAAGCAGTCGGTTAAAAGGGTATTTGAAAAATAAAAATAGCAATTAATTAAGTAAAAAATGTAAAATATATATTTAAATGGAATATGATAAATCAGTAAATGGATTAATTTATATGTTATACCTCAAACCAAATTAATTCATAGTTAATTTTTTTAAGAAGAAAAAAATTAAAAAAAAAATAAAGAAAAAAAATTAAAAACACAAAAATAACGAAGAAAATTGTTTCCAATTCACATCCCATTACACCCTGTCCAACCAATATATCCTCACCCGATTACGTACCCTTCTCGAACCTTCATTTTCTAACGCATAGACCTAAATGATGGACTAAAGTCCATCTTCTTTATTTAGGTCTTCAATCATTACTACTTCGAAAGGTAAGTGGTACGTCCTCAAAAGGAAGATAGAAGGGTAGGCACCGGGAGTAAGTTGGGTGGATGCAATGGGTAGGATAAAAATTAGGAACACACTTCTTTTTGTTGTTGTTTCTTTAAAACTTCATGTATATATTTAACCTTAATTTGAAATACACACACACACACACAAATATATATATATATATATATATATATGTGTGTGTATAATTTGGGTCGTATGTTCCTCAAATAAAAAGGTAAAATGGTTCAATCTAATTACATAATGACTGTTTGGCACAATTGATAAAATTTGAGAAGTACAAAATATAAGTTAACTATGAACTAAAATAACACTGGAGAGATATATAATTTTTGCATTGTACCAAACACATGTATGCAGACGCCAATGCCCTTGAGGGCTTAACACTGAAGGAGCAGTTCGAAAAGATTCCAAGATGCACCACTATGACCTGATACCACTCTGAGATGAAGCAAATGACTGATTTGAGTCTTGTTGCCCATGATTGGTTAAGCAAGATGAATTCAAGACAATGGAAAAGATTTCATTTCAACACAGCTTTCAAGTGTGATATTCTTCTCAACGACCTCAATGAGGCATTCAATAAGTCAATATTACTAGTTAGGGTAGAGCCTATAATAACCTTTCTTGAGAGAATTAGAACATATTTGATGATGTTGTACTCTACAAGGAAGCAAGCAGTTGTGAATTAGAGGGGGCATCAAATAGGTCCAAGGATAATGCATATTTTGGAGAAGAAACAGAGAGAGGCTTAGTGGTATGTTACAAGGTGTTGAAGCGTTAAATGTTCCAACTATTGATTACTTGTCGTACAATCACCAAATAACGCGTGTCCTTCCTCGTAACCTGTCAACCTAAGTGAATAGCAGGTTTCCCGTTAGTATAGGCACCGGTGCAGTGCCGACCTAAGGTTCTCTGTCGGTCAAGTTAGTAACTTTGTTCGTAAGAGGAAACAGTAAATGGTAAATTGGGCAAAGTTGTAGTGAATAGTAAATATTAGTTACCTTTATTGGGAAATGTGTACCCCTTATGTATAGGTAGGTGGGATGTTCAATTCTCATAGTTTTGATGTGGGACAAATACTCCTCGATTTGTGTGATGACACGTGTTACATATATCGAGGGTGGATAGACTTCTACGTGTCATCTCGCATTGAGCTCAGTGTTGGGGCTATGTAAGTATGATGGGTTTGAGCCTTGAACGGAGTCTGGGCTTTAAGTATAAGGCCCAGTGGGTCTGGTCAGATATGGTGTCAACAGAAGTCCCCCAAGTCCTTGACTGAGGTCGAATTTCTCGGTCGGGGGCTTGCTCATTCTCCTCGACCCTAGTGGGGAGTATACCAGCAGTCCCCCAAGTCCCCTGGCGAGAAAGTCCGCCGACACTATCTCGATCACGGTGAAGAAATGGGAAATGGTCGGTCTCATGAGAAGGTGTCTTGGTGGAGCCGATGGGGTCCATCATGTTTTGTATATAGCTCGGTGGTGGTACCACGGTCGGTGATGAGGGTCCAGCCCTTTATTGGTTTGTCAAGAGCAGTGCATCTGGCTCGGCGTGGAGTTGTTCAAGGTCGGTGGGGCGGTCCAGCCCTTGCTGGGAGTGGTAGGCACCGAGCGGTGTACTGGTCTCGGTGAGAACTCGGATAAGGACTTTGCCAAGCTTGCCCTTGGCTGGCGCCCAAGTAGAATTTGGGATTATGTGCTCCACGTTGAGAAGGACGTTTTCATAGGGAGTATTGAGGATGGTGTAGGTCTCGTACTTGGAGCTGGGAACTCGTTTCTCCTCGTTGTTTGGTCGCTCCCCCTGCTGTCTTTCCTGGTGGTTCAAGTTTTTACCCTTCTTTCCGGGACTGTATAGGTTGTTGCTGTAAGGGTCGTCTTTCCGTTTTCCCCCATAGCTTTGTTTCCCCTGCCCTTGAGGACGTTGTCCTGATCCTTGCTGGTCTAGGGCGCTTGGTATGTAAGTTTTTACCGAGTCGGACCGGGGAGGTTGGTAAGCATTCGCTGTGTTAGAATTTTGGCTCAGCATCTCAGCTTTGGCGTGCACCACCGCCTGTTTAATAATCTCTTTATATGTGGTCCAGCCTTGAGTGTGAGCTGCGTACCTGAAAGGGGAGTCTCGGAGGCCACCCTTAAAGGCCGTGAAGGTTGCCATGTTGTCCGTCTCGGTGCATCGGGAGTATTCGTGACTGAACCTTGTTGTGTACCTCTGCAGTGGCTCGTGTTCACCCTGTTTTAGCTGGAAAAGGTCTTCGATCGAGGATAAGCGGTTAGTCTGAATCATGAACTGGTTCATGAAGGTGGATGTGAGCTATTCAAAAGAGTCGATGGACCCGGACTCCAACTTGTAGAACCAATTGATCGCTGCCTCGGTTAAGGTGGAATTGAAGATGAGGCATTGTTCCTCATCTGCGAGGTTCTTTAGGGCAATGGCCAAGTAGAAGTTGTTCAGGTGATTCCATGGGTCGTTTTTTCCGGTGTAAAGCGGGATCTTCAGGGGTTTTATTTCGTGATCGATTATGAACTGATTGATTCTTTCCGTGAAAGGCCCTTGACTGGTTTTCGACCAGGTTGGTCTTGCTACCCGAGCTGTCCCGACCTCAAGTGTCTGGACTTGGTCCATGAGATGTTGGACTTGAGTCGGTTCTAGATGGATGTGGTGCCCCTTGGTCTTTACGTGCGGTCCTCTCGGTATCCCTGGGTGCTTGGTCACGGCCGATCCTCCATGACCGCTCAGCATCTGTAACGACCCGTCCTGAATTCCAGGATTAGATTAGTGACTAATCAAGGGTTAGTGAGGTTAATCGGTGATTAGTTGAGCGAAATCAGACGAACGGTGTAAAATGACCTTTTTGCCCCTAGTCTTGGGTAAAATATTGACTTTTTACTCGTGGAGTCAAACATACAAGGACCGATGACCGTGAAGTAGATCGAGACGTCACAAGTCCGTAGACAGGCGGCATGTCGAAATCGGACGTCGAACGAAGAAGTTATGGTCACGGGATCGAAATCGGGGATTTACGTCTCGGGATCAGAATAAAATATTAAATAAATCTGATTGGGGATTAGTTAATTGTGGGGCCCTTGGATGAGTGACAAGTGTCACTCATCCCATTGGTGGCTTTCCCCAAAAAGTGGATCCAATGAAATAAAAGACTATTTTAATCAAGTTTTATTATTTTAATTATTTCCCTCCATTTCTCTCTCCCCTCCCGTGCAACCATCTTCATCTTCATTTATTTTTTCTTCAAAACCGTGTACCCCAATCCTACACAAACACCTCTCAATCATCATCCATTGATTGTGACCCGTGAACGAAAGTTGGAGAGGATGTTGAGACGAACCCAATGGTGGCCACGGCAAGGACCGTCGTGCACGGTGGCCGAAATTTTGGAAGGTAAACCGTGGGATTCAAATTTTGGGTTTTTTTGATTTTGATGGTGTTGATCGATTCTAAGCTTAGGATGATATTCCTTGAGCTCTCACGAGCTTGTAGGTGCAATTTGGGACAGATTTGGAGGTTGGAGGTGGTCGGAATGATGATCGGAATTCTGGCCGAAACTTTGAATGGCCATAACTTAAAATTCAGGTACTTTCTGTAATTTCTGGGTTGATATTTGGAATCCTTGGCTCGAGTAGATGGATTTACATAGGTAGAATGTCGAATTTGGTTGAGAAACAAGTGAGATATCGAAGTTTGAAGTTTGGGGCATCAATGGAGTTTTCCGGCGAGTAGCCGCCGAGTTGACTCGGTCACCAGCGAGTTAACTTGTTGACTTACTGTTCATGATGACGTCATCATTGACTTTTTGGTCAACATTTGACCTGAACTTTGACTCGCGCGTGAGAGCGTATTTTTAGGTGGGATTAGGACCATTTTAAAGGTTTCGACGATCCGGATCCAATGACGGTGGTTTCGGGTCGATCGGAGATCTTTAAGTTGGTCAAATCGTGGTTTTTCACCTCGAAAAATGTGTACGGGACACGTTGACTTTTCCAGGAAAGTTTGGGGTTCTTAATATGGACTTGTATAGGTTAGTAGTAACCTTTGAGTATGATTTGGACAGGTCAGGATGACCCGAAGAGGTCGGATTAGCCGATGGAGGCTTATGACACGTAAATCGAGGCGGCAGTTTAGGACAGTCTATGAGTGAACCTTGATTTCTAAATTGTGATGCATGCATAAATGTTTTATATGTTTTATGGATATGATTATATGATGTTGAATTGGATATTGGTGAATTACATGGTTTCACGCATTTTGAGGCGATTTACGTGCTTGCACGTAAATCGAGGTTTTCAATTTTACACTAACCCCTCGGCATTCCTCCTGGGGGGCAGGTCCTGAGAGCCATTTCCTCTGTGGCCAACTTGCCCTGACTGCTCAATGTCTCTCCAGCGGGGTGGTTCCTTTGGGCATCCGCGCGCTGGACCGAGTTGGGTTGACCGATCAATGTCTTCGCGGGAAGACCTTGATGGCTGCTCGCCTCGTCGCAAGTGATCGGTCATGTGTTGTAGCTACCGAGTCGACTTGGCGATGCTCTTAGCCTCCTGAGATGAGTCGATGACGGGAATGGGATCTTCCGATGATTAGGTTCCGTGACTGTTGTTTGGATGGGACCACCGAGCGGTGATGTTTGCTCAGTGGCGATGACTTTTCTCTTCCTTGGGACGAGGATCAAGTCCGCGAGATCGGTAGTCATTGACCGACCGATTCTGTCCTGGGCCCTTGCTTAGGGCATCGCGGGCGTCATGGTAGATCCTGGTGTTGCCAGGTTGGTTGCCAGAGATGATCAGCATCCGAGCGTGTTTCGTGCTCAGTTTGGCATCTACTTGTCGCTTTTTACTTGGCTCGGCGACCGTGTGACCCTTCTCTTTCCCCGTCGCTCGGCGATTTCGTTTGGCTCGCTCGGTGCACTCGGCCACCACATTTTCGGCCTTTTCTCTACAGACGCGGGCTCGGTGCCCAGCGAGTTTTGCCTACTCGACCCTCAGCTGCTCGGCCACCTCAGTGTACCGATCGCCGAGTGCATAACATCTCGACTCGGCCTAATACCCTTAGTTTTAACTCGGACATGTTGCTGTGGAGTCTTTCGATTATCTGTAGATAGTTTGGAAAGGGGTCCCTCGGTGTTCTAGGGCCTTGCCTAGGTGTGATCTCACTGAGATCGTGGTCACCTTGCATGTTCAATGTCAGTGTGTTCGTTTGATAGAGATTTTACCAAGCACAAAAGATGTATTAGGCAAAACCTCTACGTGTAATAAACTTTGCAAGCGCACAAGACGTGTAGATAGTATAGATGCAAGCAAAGGTCGATCCCACGAAGACTTGCTCAACAATATCCAATTTGTTTTAACTCAATTGACTTAAGTGGAGTAATTAAAATGCAATGGGGGGTTTGTAACGTTTTATGAATAAAATAAATTAACTAATAATAACTAACTAAGTCGAGCTAGGGTTTCTATCCACCTTTACCAATTATAGTTCTATTAGATTTTCTTCATTAGATTACTATGCATGTATCTGAATTAAGTGCCCGTGCAGGGGTCCGGCTAGGGTTCACCCCACACATATTATCTTCTCTTAGATTGCATGTTTAAGCGTGATGTGCCCGCCTTTAAACAACTATTACCGATGGTGCGTGATAATGCATGAAACATAAGAAGATTTAATGACACTACACTGTCCTTAGAAAAGTGATGTGCAGACCTAGGAAGTCGTGAGTTTAGATTACGAATAAGATTCCCCCTCTTAAACGTAATGCCATAAATTGTAGGGTGAACACAAACATCAAGGTGATCCGTCAAGAAATTACATCAACAATTATACACAAATAAGGTAGCTAAGTTTATAAGAATAAATTGAGTTCATGAAGCGCAGTAATCCAAAAAATCCAGGCATACATAACAATAATAATCAAGAGCTAGAAATCAAACACGAACTAACATGGCTAGGGCTTCAAGTACCCCTAGCCATAATTACACTACTCGAACATTATTGAATTAACGAATAACATAATTAAATGCATAAGAAACATAAAACGATAAAAGAATAAATAAATGCAAATACTAAAGAATAGCAAGGAGCAGGAAAAGGGGCTCAAACACTCCTCTTCTCCTAAGCCTCACGTCCTCCTTAGCACAAGCTTGAATCTAAAAGTATAAAACAATTATAAAATGCGGCTAACTATGTATATAAATTGAGTATGAATTTTGACAGAGTTTTGGGTCCTATGAAGGTAAATTTGGCCCCTTACAATAAACCCTAATGCCCATATTTATAAGAGAATAAGTAATCATCTTAAAAATAAGAGTTTTTAATTAAATTCTATAAGGAAAATGCTTCCTAATTAATTAAGAAATCTAATTAAAACCTTTCCTACAAGTAAAGGAATTAAAAATAAGAATAAAAAAGGAAATAGGACTAAAATCTTTATACAATATGGAGAATAAATGTGGAAGGAACTTGAAAATAACCTAAAAATAGAAGGAAATCAGGAATTAAAGTTGCTGGAACAGTTTCGGTGGCAGTCCACCGAATCGGGATCCACCTCTTCAGCACACGCGAGCGGAATGAGCATTCATGATTTCAGTAGGCGCTCGATGAATCTGAGGACGCACTACAGTGCATGCTCAAGGACTCCATGATGGTGATTTCGGTGGGTATCCACCGAATTACGATGTCATTTTCTTTCCTTCATAACTTCTACGTTTCAATTCTGATTTAGGTGATTCTTTCGCCCAAATTCTCGGAATTCCAAGCTCTATTTGATCTATACATTTCTCACAAAATATATTATTTTCTCTAATTTCATAGAACGAAATATTAAGAAAATATAAGTAAAAGGGCATTAAATTATGGATAAAACATGCACAAATTATGACCTATCAAATACCTCCAAACCTATATTTTGCTAGTCCTCGAGCAAAACACAAAAACAAAAGACTCAATCTAGTTAAAATAAGCATTTAAACCTCTTGGTTCAGCTAGTAGGAGGAGTTTTGTCTCTTGAGGGTTATAGCAGCACGATACCCACAAACGTTTTACTTAACACAAAAGATGGTAAAAATCATGCATCAACAAGTTAATAAGAATCAAGAATAGAAAACAAACTCACACAAACTAAGAAACATGCCATAACCGTGAACTCAAGGTGTCGAGTGTTTATACCAATATCCCAAATGATCAAACTAGAAAACAACGTCATCTAAACACCTTAAAAAGATTTCGCCTCAACTCTAATCCTCACTAGTCATCACTCAATATACTCAAGAATCCTAAGGCATTCACTCAACAAGCATATGTGATGATTTTATGTAAAGACAATCAAGTTAATCACATATGAATTTCAATGAAGAACGGCACTTTATCTGAAAATATGATCTCACGAAGAAATTGAAGTTTAAGAACAGAGATACGTACCTTAATTCTTTGCATAACCGTTCACAAGATCACTTACAATATGTCCTAACCAAGTTTTGTCCTCCTCACCTTGAATCTCATTTGATGCAACCTTGACACAAATTTAGATTATAGGGTGTAGTCATTATGAACGGTTCAAAACTTGGTTAGGTCATATTGTAAGTGAAGAACAAAACGGCTAAGTGTTTGACTTCAAAGGGGCTTAGGGAGCATGCAATGTGGACGGGGAAAAGAAGGGCCTTTAGGATCTAAAATACACATAGCCTATATCACATCTCATAAACAATTACACACTAAATCAAGAGCATCCAATAGATATGGTTCTTTAAACATCAATGCAAATAGACAGAGATCATGCAATTAAGAACAAAGTGATGAGTGTTTGAGAGTAGAAACAAGTAGATCACTCAGAAAGAAAGGAAATAAAGCTAAAAAATCTCACAATGGTAGTCTCCACTAATTTTCTAAGTATGCTCAAATTCAATTGTTTTGGTTGCTTAATCACTTGATTATGGTATCGTGAAGTGCAAGTGTGAATGCAATGACAATGACAATGATTCTTAGTAAGTACAAGCAATTCTCATGTTCTATACATTCATGCTAACTTGTTTAGGCATAAAAACTAGCATCACAAAACAAAAACACAACAAAGAAAACAGATTAAAAATAAAAAACAGCAAGGAAATAAGAGCAGAAAAAAAACAGCAAGCATTTCAAAACAGAAACTGAGTTGTGTACCCCTAAACTTAAGTCCAATACCCCCAAACCTAAATGAAACATTGTCCTCAATGTTTTGAGCATAAAAGGAAGACAAAATCATGAGTTAGAAGGTAAAAAACGTCCATATGAAAGAGGGAACAACCCAGGGCAAAGTTGAGCACTTAGGATGCTTGCGGTCTAAGAGGCACTTGAGGGGCTCCAAACCTGGCCCTTCCTTAGTGGTATCTTACCTGCAACATAAATGAATTGATTAGTTTTACAAGTAGAAATCCACGTCCTAGACTTTAACATTTCAGGGAACAAGTACAATAAAGATTTGAATGTAAGTAAAAACTGCTTGATCCCAATATACAAGTAAGCATAATGATCGAAATGTGGGGGCCATGGAGGAGCTTTGGGCAGCTTGGGCCGTGGCCTTGAGCCTTGGGTGGAGCTGAATGTCTCAAAGGTGCATACCACCATCATGATACTTCCTTCCTCATGCCTCCTACAAGGACCATTAAACATGCACAAACCATTAGGCACAACATCAAATTTCTCACCAAAACACCTAAGTTGAGTAAGGAACTTAAATGGTGAAGATAAGGCTAAGGAAGACCCTGGAAAAGTAAGGATAAGAGGTGTTTGAGGAGTTGAGGCAGCAAGGATAGGTGCCGGAACCTGTCAATCTAAGTGAATAGCGGGTTTCCCGTTAGTACGGGCACCAGTGCGGTGCCAACCTAAGGTTCTTTGACGGTCAAGTTAGTAACTTTATTCGTAAGAAGAAATAGTAAATGGTAAATTGGGCAGAGTTGTAGTGAATAGTAGATATTAGTTTTTTTTATTGGGAAATATGTACCCCTTATGTATGGGTAGGTGGGATGTTCAATTCTCATAGTTTCAATGTGGGACAAATACTCCTTGATTTGCGTTCTGACACGTGTTACATAGATCGAGTGTGGATAGACTTCTACATGTCATCCCGCATTGGGCCCAATGTTGGGGCTGTATAAGTACGGTGGGTTTGGGCCTTGAACGGAGTCTAGGCTTTAAGTATACGGCCTAGTAGGTCTGGTCAGATATGGTGTCAACACAAGGCATGTAGTGTATTGAGTATTCGAGTCATACATCAAAGTGGGAGGTAGTTTTGAGTGGAGTTGAAATCCAAGAAATGTTCATGTAGAGAATGAGACTTATCTGAAATCCCATTCCCATATGCATGTGTAGCAATAGCCAGAATTCATGGGAAACCAAAAACTTATCTACACGAACGCTACCACAAAGAGGCTTATCTGAGAAGCTATGACAAGATCATTGAGCCAATGACAAGTGAAGATCAATAGCAGTCATCAGGTGTACCTCCTTTGAAGCCCCCAACATAGTACAAGCAACCATGCAACCCAAGGAAAAGCAGGAAGAAGTCTACTAGTGAGGCAGACCTATCTACAAATCCTACAAAGCTTGGGCGGTTTGACACTGAGATGAAATGCAGCAATTATGGTCAATTAGGGCATAGGCTTAACAAATAGAAAGTATAAATCACTTTAGTTAAGAATGCTTGTTTACCACTTGTTTTAATTTAACAAAAACCTATCACAGACAAGGCATAAAGCTTGGGAAGGAAAAGAATGGAAGCTAAAGAAAGGAAGGCACAAGCTAAGGTAAATGGAACAAGTGCAAATTAGGCACAAACAAGAAGTGCAGATGCCCCAAGGACTTCAGATCAGCAAGAAGGATCTAGCTGCAACCCCAAACAGAACCCCAACCCAAATAGAACCCCAACCCTAATCAGAACCCCAACCCCAACCCCAACTCCAACCCCAATCACAGCCACCTCCAGTTATGTCAGACTTGTCTTAGATCACCGAACCTCCTCAACCACAAACACAGCCTTTACCAAATCCTCCTCCGTTGACTCAAACCTCTCCTCCTAAGACACTCAAGTTTAAATCTCCAGCAAGGAAGAAAAAGTAGTAGCGAGAATGCTTGGCTTAGGGTTTTGTAGTTTGGATTAGTTTGGTGCATTCTATTATATGTATGAATATTAGGTGTATGGTTGTTTGGTGTAAGCTGGTTATGTGCATGCTTGTTTGGTGTATGCTGGTTTTGAGTTTAAATACTCCATGTACTCACACTGCTGTGTCACATTTCACCATGTAGTAGCACTTTTAAGTTTAAATGCACCTTGTAACAGACAAAATGGCCCACTTATGCAACAGTTGACAATATTATTGGATATAATCTGCTTCATTTGTGTTTTGTGCAATGAATTATATTTTCAATTTCCAGTTCTTCTCTTCTCTATCTTACAGATTTCAAGATTAGTTCATTACATATATCTGGCCAATAAAATACACCTTGTACACACACTGTTGTCTCACTTTGCACCATGTACTAGCATATTGGTGTTTTAATGCATCATTTGGAAGCCTAGTTGACAGGACCCATCCCCGAAGGATATAGATAACCGTGTCCGGTCCTGCTCCCGTCTGACAAGTCAACTAAAGTTTCGAAATTACCCTCAGCGCTTACTAAACAAGGGATAACCGTACCTGTGCCCACTTATGCCTCCACCTCCCGTTCATCATCGATCATCGCGCCACGACCTAGAGGGTCAATAAAACAGAAAAAGGTGAGAGTGGACAAAATAAAGTTTTAGAAGTACATTTATCAAAATACATTCTTACTCTCCAGTTTCACAAACATGCATGCATATCATAAAACATGAGTCATAGTGTCAAATAAATCAAGTATGAACAGTGGACCGATAAAATCAAAACATGTTTTCCATGGTCCATAAAACTCATGTTTCTCAAATCAGTGCACGATATAAAGTATCTGAACACAAATATCAATAAATCATAATACCACCAATTCTCAATATCCAATCTCAATATCCAAGTAACCCGTCACGATATCAATGGAACGCGTGCAAACTCGGGTGCTCATGTCTGAGTACCTCCCCAGGATCTACGACGTCTGGCGTGGTATCATCTTCAGGATCTACGACGTCTGGAGGATATCATCATAATCTCCCACTCCTGAGACTGAGCCTCCCTCAGAGCTACTCATCTCCAGGTAGTGGATCGTGACTACTCCAGGATCTACGACGTCTGGAGGAGACCATCAAATCACAGAGGATGGTATATGTGGAACAGACACCAAATCCAGTAATCTCATTTTAAAATCATTTAAGTCTCAAATCAAGTCAAAAACATTTCAACAGGGCCTCTGCCCGAAACATATCTTTCACAAAGCAAGTTCCACAAATCCATCATAAAAACAGTGTCCAGAATTTACTTTATACATCAAAATCATCAATTTAATCATATTCACACGTGACTCCAAATCTGAGTCAAAATCACTATCCAATTGGATCTCAAGCCCAAAATATCATTTTCACGCAAATTCGTGTGATCGCAACCTCAGTTGCCATTTTCATATAAATCCACAAAGTATATCCAAAAACATTACAATTTCATCAAATCAGTTTCCCGACTCATAATCCGAGTCAAAATCAATTTCAAATATCGGGCCATCGCCTAAAACAGCAATTTCACAGTTTTCTCAAAAATCGTGCCTTAAACGATATAAAACAATATAATATTCCCAAAATCCGGAAATCATCATATCGAAACATCAATCATGCCAAAGCATTTCAAATCATATCATAAAACATTTAAAACATATATGCATGCATTCAGGGTAGAAAACAAAAGTCCACTCACACGCCGTCCATATCGCTCGCTTTCCGAGCTGCACGTTTTTCCGTAAATTTCGAAAGTCACCATTCCTGTCCAAAATCATTATCGAGAGTCACTAACATCTCAATATACCTCATATAAGTTTCCCCAATTTTTTCGAGATTTAAATACGTATTTTAAACGTAACATAAACCTTCGGACCCTCGAAACAATATCTAAACGGTGTCTGATTTCCTCGAAACCAATGCCAAAATGTTCGTTACATTAAATAGAATAAAAGTCATGTTGACCTTACCTCGAAATTCGGTCTCACGCGCCCCCACGCGCCGCCGTGAGTGGATGCGCGTGGAAGCCACGCGCCCATGAACAATGCAGCTACAGTGTTCTTCCTTGCCCGATTCCTGCTATTCGAACCCGTTTAACCCGCGTGTTGACCCGGTTTAATCCCTACCAATTTCAACTTAAATTTCTCAATTGATCAATCACATAGCATCGTAATCACCTTAATTATAGGTCTGTTCCATCAATTTCGATCCTAATTGCTTAAATCAAAATCAACTTAATTCAAATATCCATCGACTCAGTTCATCGCCTCAGTTCATCAAATATCCATCGATTCTTTCAATTAATTAGTTAGGGAGTATCCCAGACTCATTTTTAACAATGATTCTGAAATCAATTTCACGAAACTTACCCCTAATTACGTCAACTCAAGCTCGAAAATTTCCGAAGTCCCTCATGTCCGTTCATGGCTTCAAGAGCGTCGAATCTTGAGTTTTTTTATTTGGATTAACTAATCAAGGTTCCAAAAGTCATAATCTGACCTTAACTCGACTTGGGTTGTCCTCAAACTCGAATTCCAATTCCAATTTATTCAAGAACAGGTTTTGGGTTTCTCCGTATCTCTCAGTTTTTCCTTCCTGTTTCAGTCCCGCCTCACTTTCCTTGTTCTCTCTCTTTATTCCCCTCAAAAATCGATCAGACAGAGAGATTGAGGTCGATCAAGCTCAGTTATCTTTTGTCTCTGTTTTTCGTTTGTTTGAGGAAATCACATACTCAATTTTGTACAAATTAATCCAAATAGCAGATAAGAATCAAGCCACTAATCCTCATCTGATTGTGACAGATGTCACTCAAGGAGTTAACCGACCCACCAAATTGGCTGAATCAGCCATCACAGCCGTACTGACTTATCAAAACCCAGTCAAATTAGCATTTTACCCCTCTTTAACAAATTACCAATTTGCCCTTCACTTTCTCAAGCCCATAACTTTTTCATCTGAACCCCGATTGACGCATGCCGCCTATCTATGGACTCGGTGTCTCGAGACCTACCCAACGGTACTTACGGAAAGTCTAAACACGGTCCCGATAAAAAAGTCAACAAATGGCCCCTTTTAACCAATTTACCAAATTACCCTTAAACTTCTGAACGTCATAATTTTATCCTCGAATGTCGGAATTGGGCGTGCCACCTGTCTATGAACTCGTGACGTCCCAAACTACGTCATAGTCATCGATCAAAGTCCGTTTGACCGCTCAAACCAAAAGTCAACCGTTCGCCCAATTCTAGGGGCAAAATCGTCATTTCCTTCAAATTTTCCAAATTTTCCTTTTTCGAATTTTTGGGTCGTTACACTAGTTATGGTGTTTTTACCACTTTTTGCACCTTGTAACGGAGTAATTGGCCATATTTGACACATATATCACTGCATCCTCAAGAAATAATCATTGTTCATTGTATTGCCAGAACAATCCACATATTACATGCCAAATTACATTACCTTTACAACTTAATTCTTAGTATCTATTACAAAATTAGATTGTTAGGTAGTCCATAAACCCTAGAATTCGATCTTCTTAAAGATCGCTGGAAGTCAACTTACAATTAGGGCAACCCATAACTTCTTTGTCCAAGCTATGCACTTTTTCAAATTCTCTTCCATTTTCCTAGTTTTTCTCAACAATTCAGGTATAATTGTCTTGCACCAATGACACATTTCAGGATCAAACCATCCCAGCAATTGAATGAAAATTGAACATCATTCAACTAAAATTTGAAGTCATAAACCTAAATAAGATTGCGGGTCTACCATATGAATTTTTTATTTTATTTTTCATCGTAAATTCAACAATCAATACGAACTTACGGTTTTTCGTTACCCTAGAACATGGACACACTTGAATCTCTTGGTATGATGTCTGTTATTCCACGAAGTCTTGATTTTGGAATTCTTTCTGCAGTAGCAACTTCTTGCTTCAAGCTTGTTCATCTCTACTTCTTTGAACCTAGATTGTGTCGATGAGGAAAAGGAAGAACCTGGGTCATGTCAACGAGGGAAGGGAAAAGCCCGAGTCGCGTCCACGAGGGAATGGAAGACTTGGGTCACGTCGAAGTGGCAGGGGAAGAACATTTACGGCTGTCCCAGATTGGGATTTTCGAATTAGGGTTTCAATTTGGGATTTTCCAATTCAATTCGAGAATTAAAGGCGTTAATTGTAAAGTCCACAACTGTCCTTTGTCAAGTAATTGTATTTTAATCCACGTAGCTGCTACATAGACACTTTCACGCTAAAGGGAACAACTGTAACAAAAAAGAAACTGAGTGAGTCAACTCGCCTATTTAGAGTATTAAGTAAACGAATAACCAATATAAAATATAAAATATGACTTTCGTTCAATTTCAAAGTGCCCTTAACTTAAAAAGCCCTTTGTATACAACACCCATGATTATAATGGGCCTTCGGATCGAATTTGAGCGTACCAGTTTTGAGGTTAAAATATAATTTTGTATTGGGCCTTGCTTTATCAAAAGGCTCAAAATCCCTTGTCCGTAGGGCTATTTACTTATGTCCCTAATCATTTAAAAAGCCCAGACAAAAATGATCAGTCATTACTAGTCTTTCACCGACCAAACTTAGCTTCGCTCCCATGGCGGACTCTCTGAACCAGCGCCCCATGGCCCCCATCTCATAGCACTCTCGCAACGCCCACACTCCGATTCAAGCACACTCCTTCACCCCATGGCCTTTCTTATCTTTCTTCTGAGACCGATCCTCATACTATTTTTCTTACTTTTCGCCCCTATTCTCCATTTCAAAATTGGCTTGGGATCGGTCACCGAAGAAGATTTCACGGAGGAGTTGCTTCTGAGGCCATTTCCGGATCGAAAGGTGCTGGCCCACTTTCACTTCCGAAGCAGGGCCCCACATACCAGCTCCAACGGCCGCCACCACCACCTCTTCCCTAAAGCCATATCTCAGCTGGTATCTCAATGCGTGCCTCGTCTTTTTGAATTTTTATTTTTATTTTTAAATTTGTTGAGTTCAGCATAAAAATGTATTATACATATAGACATTGGATCTTGTATCTGGATTTTGTTTTATATGGATGCCTAAGTAGTTGAATAGACGTTGTAAGTGTTCAAATTTACTTGTTTGAGCTTTGGATTGAGATTCTAGTTTAGGATTTATTAGAATTTTCCCCCTGGAGACTGAAGCTTGGGCCAAGTTGCTATCTTTGTCTTGGGGGGTATGGTGGTATCTGTTTTCATGTAGTTCCCAAAGGAACAACAATGCCCTTATTGTGGTGTTTGAAGGATAAGAAACTAGAAGTGTGTAATAGTAATACTGATTAAATAGGAAACTGTTAGGTTACTGTAATTAACGTCCACTGTAACCTGAATGTGGCATGTGCATGACAGTTAAAAAGATCCGATTTTTGCTTGCCATTTAGTCTTCACCGTGCTTTGATGAAGATTTGATGTACTAGGTACTTGGAAGTTTTACTGCTAGCACAACCCAATTCGTCCACTAGCCTCTGACATTCCTCGAAACATTCATGAGAATGTTGCTAGTATCTTAAATTACTAAATAACTTGTGGGATAGTGTTGGTTGGACAGGTTAAGAAGTTTCACGTTAAGGAAATGGAATTATCTTTCACACAAGGTCGCTGGAATTATGATCGCTGGGGTGGGTTTGATCCCATATCAAGTAACAATGCCAAGCCTCCTGGAGTTGAGTTGTGGGCCGTCTTTGATGTCCCTCATGAACGGGTGGATGATTCTTGGAAGAATTTAACTCATGCTCTTTCAGGTCTCTTCTGTGCTTCAATCAACTTCCTAGAATCGTCTACAACCTATTCTGCTCCTGAATGGGGTTATCGCCCAGCATCAGGCAGTCTGAGGTATGGTGCATTGCCCCGTGAAACTGTTTGCACTGAAAACCTAACTCCCTGGCTGAAGCTCCTTCCTTGTAGAGATAAATCTGGGATTTCTGCATTAATGGATAGACCTTCTATCTACAAAGGATTTTATCATTCACAACAGTTGCGATTGATCTCAAGTGAATTTGAATCAGATGGTGTGGGTTCAGGAATTGTTCTACAACAAACACTCACAGTTGTTGTCCAGCCTGATAATCAGATAACTAGTGTGGCTTATTCCAATGAACCAAAATCACAACCAAACTGGTCCTTGACTTCAATTTTTGGGAGGAAGGTCAGTGGAAGATGTGTACTTGCGAAGGCTTCCACCGTATACCTTCAGCTTGATAGAGGACTAGTTGCTCAGCTGGATTATTTGCAGAAAGAAAATGAGATATCTGTTGATGATCATCCCGTCTCTGAGGGTTATAGGAGTAACCCTGGCTTTGAATTGTCTGTTAAGCCAGACAGGGTGTTAGAAGAACTGAATGAACTTGAAAAACCATCTCATTTGTATGAATTTTCTGTCGAGAGGTACAGTGAGTCTCGGCCATTTGATTTGGGTCTAACTTGGAATCTTCCTGTCGTTTGGTCTTGTCAGAAAGCACCTTTACATGCTAGGAGGTTCTTAATGGGAAGTGGTAATGAAAGGGGTGCTATTGCCATATCATTGAGATCTACAGAACTGAGTGATGGGTTGTTGTATAATGATATGAGTGAAGACAGGTGCAAATTGGAAGTGAAAGTTTTTCAGGTTGTGCCTTGGTATATTAAGGTTTATTTCCATACACTGCAAGTGTATGTTAATGAACAATCTCAAGCAGTTTCAGATGTTGTTGAAAAGATGCGTGTTTCACCTTCTATTGACAAGATGTCACCTGGGGTGATGGAGATGGTCCTGAAATTTCCTTGTGGAATGAAATCAGCTGCTATAACCTTAGAATTTGATAAGGTATGCTTTGGTATTTTCTTTTTCCTTCTTTCATTTTAACATTGGTTCAGCATGAAATTTGTAACAACTTTATAGCTGTGTGGGAATTCCTCTTGTGCTAACTTTTGTGCTAAGCTCATGCAAAACAATGGTTTACTGGATCGTTGCCGATGGGAGCTCCTGTACCGTATTTTCTTGGTTTCCTTATGACTGCTATAATATCTTTGTAGGGGTTTCTGCATATTGATGAGTATCCTCCAGATGCCAATCAAGGATTTGATATTCCATCGGCTATAATAAGCTTTCCCAACTTCCATACAAGCATGCAGTTTTTTAAAGAAAAAATTGTAGATAAGTCTTCCATCTTATCCAAATTCCAGGTATGCTAACCACAATATATCCTCTGGTGTACACTTGCTCGATTCGTGGATTTTATACGCATCATTGACTCGCTGTATTTTCAGGAAAACAACGCTGTTTTGGCTTACACAGAAGTATTGCTTGTACCCCTGACAACTCCTGATTTTAGCATGCCTTATAATGTTATCACAATTACATGCACCGTATGTGCTTTGTATTTTGGTTCTTTGCTCAATGTTCTTCGAAGGCGTGTTGGTGAGGAGGAAAGATCAGCAAAGAGTAAAGGTTAGGCCCTCTGTTTTTAGCATAATATCATTTGGTAGTCTCATGGTTGGATAACACAGCATGAGTATTGATATAGAACTCATTATGAGCCACACTTTTTTAGAATAGTTTCAAATAGTTTTGGCCACAATTCTCTCATGGTATGTTAGGATGAGGAACTCCAAAATTCCAAGGAATTTAGGCTAAATTAGTTAAGCATGAGGAATTCAAAGTACCAAGGAATTTCAAATGCATCTAATTTCAAATGATTAGATTCAGGGCATTTAGATGGGATTTGTAAGTAACACCTTGGTACTGATAGGTGTTACTTTGGAAATCCCTTGTCCAGTTGTTTGACTATAATCATTTGAAATCCCTTTGTACTTTTAAGATCCTCAATTTTAACTAATTTAGCCTAACTTCCTCGGAACTTTGAAGTTCCTCAACCAAACATACTATCAGATTCTTTGCATTTCCGAAAGGAAGTTGGTTTTTATTTGAATTTCTACCATGCAGTCATCTGGGTCTATGTTTAGGAACCTACAGTCCTATCGGTTGTAGTTGTGTCTGGATACCATATACCCTTGAGGACTTTATTCGTAACACTTTCATTTTAACAGCTAATGAGCAAATAAAAATAAATGATAAGAGAAACTTAAGAATTATATGAGCATGATTGACAATATTTCTCATCGTGCACGGTTGAAGTAATTTATCTTGAGCAAATTACCAGAATTCACTAAAAGGAATACGTAGTTGGTTGCTTGCCTTCAATCTTTCCTTTTTTTCTCCCGATTATGACGTGCAACTTATCATGTTTGCTTGCAGCTAACGAGGAAACTGATTGGCGCCTTAAGCTGCTATCTAGGCTGTCTGCCAAGCTTAGTAGAGGAAGATGGATGGGCGAGTCACCTCAGCCACAATCCACTTCTTCATCCTTCATCAGTTCAAAACTAATACTTCTCGGACTTGTGGCTGGTATAGCTGTCTTTTGGCAAGTTTATTTTGGATGATATCTAATTCATTGTACAATAGGTGCCGTGCTGGTTAGGTCCTTTCGCTGTACACTATGAGCTTCCCATTTTTAGAGCCTAATTATACAAGGGCCAGAACTTGCAGTGCCCTAAGCAATAGGCCCTGCTCCTTCGATTCCCTCAATTGTAGCCTGGCCGTGTTCACATGAGACTAAACATAACACTTAACGCACCCAATTGACCCAAACATCCATCTCTCTTTTATTTGGAGGTCGCCTAATCACGGCGGCCCCGGGCCGAGATGTTGAAAGCCTAGAGCCGGAAGAAGACAATGAAGGAGCACAAGAGTTTTTGTTTGGCTTTATAAGTATTTTCATCTACCATGTCTATAGCTGTTTGATATCATAACATTCTTTTCTCTTTCCTTGTTTCAGTTGAATATTTTCGGGCCTTGTTTGCCCTGTTTATTTAATTTGCACATGAATGAATGTTGAATGTCAATGCTGGAATTGGAATGATAAACCCAAAACTTCTATCCATTGTTCTTAGATTATCTTCTCATATAATTACAAGTTTAATCGATCTCTTGAGCACCATATTATACAAGGAAAAAAAAAGAACCAAGAATGACAATGAGAATTCTTCATCTAATCTTCTTACAAGGAGCAGCCACAATTCCCTCATCTTCTCTCAGCCTCTTCATAAATCAGCATCTCAATTGGGTGCTTTTACTTCTTCCCCGTATATCTGAAAATCCTACGCACAAAAATAACCTAAACCCCTTTGCATTCGAGCTCGAATCCCCTTTGGAAAGAAGGAAATAGAAGTAAATCACTTGAGCCAGAAAGAATCAGTACCTGGGTTAGTTTCAGTTATTTTGAGCTTTTTGAGCAAGTTCAAATCTTCCAACAATTGCTTTCTCTTAGATGAGCAAACCCCAATTTTTTCATTGCCTGCCTTCATCTTCTTACTCTTCACCACCAAGTCATTATCTTCAAAAGTTGGCACTCCTCGATCATCAACAGCCTCTTGTAATTCACTCCGGGACCCAACTCCTGCAACCACCAAATTATTAATAAAAACTCAATCTTTCATGATTGAAAACGCCAAACAATCGAATCTGATGAAAACCATTCACTCAAATTGGTGATACTTACGCTTGGTGCCAATTTTGCAGAGCTTGCCGTCAATGATCAGGGGTTTGGTGCCGCTTTCCCCTGTTGGGAGTCGTTTGGCGGAGAAGAAAGAGAGGAGGGACTTCCAGGTGACTGAGGAGGCGATGAGGTCGGCCCCTCTGCTGATAAAGTGGCCGTTGAGCTTTATCGTTTGCGGGTCCAGCCCAAACGTTGTGGCTATGGAGCCCAGGTCCAGCCTTTGCTCCTCCCATGACACCACTGACACAGTCTTTGCCACCGCTGGGCAGAAGAGCTTGATCGTTCTGGCTTTGTTTCCTGACATATTTTTCTGTGACTGTATTTGCGGGAGCTATAGTAAGAAATTTTCTTTCTTTTTTGTAGAGTTTTTGTATCGGTGACAGGCAGACACAGACACAGAGCTCACAGTGCTGGTGGTGTTCCAACGGCTTCTGGAAGTGTCTACAAATTCTCTTTTCTTACTTTAGGGCGGGTTGCGTAGTTCAATCTCGGTAGATGTCCACCGTATACCTTAATTTTACTTATTCTAGTTTTTAAAATTTATTTTTATACAACAGTATTATGTTGGTAGGGCGGGGATTTGGGTCGAGTAAAGAAATACCACCGGATAATTGACAAGTTGTCGTTAGAGGTAAGCACGGTACAATTTGATTTGGATATCGGTAATATTTAAATATAAATCGTTAAAATTTTAACGGTTTGATATGATCTGAATTTTTTAAATTTAGAAATGAAACCATTTCGATTCAAATTGTTATTAATAATTTGGTTTTCATCGATAGCAGTTTGAAATCATTTAGATATATAAAAAAAAAAGGACAAACTTTCGAACGTGAAGCAATTGAAAAGTGGTTCAGAGAATACAAGGAGAGTGGAAGGAAGTTTGTCTGCCCTCTGACCTTAAAGGAATTAAAAAAACATCGATCTAAAGTCTAACATTACTTTGAGAAACACTAACTAACAGACTCAATATCCGATGTATAGGTCGAAACTTTAATTAGAGACTAATCTGACTATTTTCTTCTTTGGAGTCTTGGTTTATAGAATCTTCTAATTGCCATTACAATTTAGTAAATGATAAACATGAGCAGAAGATTAGGGATTGATTGCGATCATTAACAAGTACAAAGAGTCATATTGATAAAAATTATTATATTTATTAACGGTCCTGTTTGGATTTAACAGATTTTCAAAATTCAAATTCAAATCCAAATGGTTACTAACGAAACGGTCTTAAACTATTTTACTTTTATCCGATCAAACCTAAATCGTTGAATACATAACGGTTTGGAGGAGATCAGTTAATGGTTTAATATGTGCCCAAATTTGGGTAGTTTCTATTGTTCTAAATCAGTAAAATGTGGCGTTTCAATTTACTTTCAAAGTTAAACCACCAACATACTATAATTTCAATTCATAGCAAAAAATATAAATAAAAATCAATAAGTCCATTGTTAAACTCATACAAAGTTCGAAAATTAATCGATAGTAGAAAATAAAAATAAAAATTAGCAAGTTCAAGTAGTATAAGGATTGGACTTTGGAGGGAACATAGAATGGCCCTTTACCATTTCTACATATGAGACACACAAAAAGTTAATCATTTATGCAAATTGATAATAACTAACTAACAAATGTAGTAAGAATAATAATAAAAAGATACAACAATTACCTTGTGCAATAGTTGGTAACACTCTACTTCTTCAATAGTTGGCCCCAAGTGTAATGCAACATTAATACTCAGAAGCCAGTTTTGAGTACATATCAATATATCAATGCCTCCACCCTTTGAGGGCTCAACGAACTTCTATATGAATTAATTACCCTTCCACTTGTGCTAAAGCATGACTTCAAAACTATTTTTGAAGCATGTATGTCAAGAACGCCCTGTACAATTAGTGACAAAATTGGATATTTGGCTAACCCGATCATTTTCCACCAAGCCAAAAGATCAAACTTTGAATCCTCTATATGTTCAATAGGATCTCATATAGATACCTATCCATATCATTACAAATAATGTCACTCTTCATTACTCTCCTCCTCTTCCTCTTTTTCTAGAATATCTGTATCCATATCCACACTCATCTTCTCACATAATACCGAAGAAAAGCTACCATCAATATTGTTGTCAGGACCCGTCCCAATCCCCCCGAGATTAACTGTAACTATCTGTCCCGAATTATCGAGATTAATTAATAATTAATGACGGATTAGCTAGACTAATCGGGGATTAGACGAGAATTAATGGACGAGCATGGCAAAATGACGATTTTACCCTTGGAATGGGCGAATCGTTGACTTTTCGTTCAGGCAGTCAAATGGACTTTGGCCGATGACTGTGACGTAGTTCGTGATGTCATGAGTTCATAGACAGGTGACACACCCAATTCCGACGTTCGAGGAAGAAACTATGATTTTCGGAAGTTCGGGGGCATTTTGATAATTTGGTTGAATATGAGCAAATAGTTGACTTTTGACCTGGGAGGTCCGACGGCCGAGGGCCCAGGACCGTTATGTAGATCGAGACGAGGGCCCCGTTGGTTTACGAATCTGGGTTTGAGGCCCAGTTGGTTGTATCTCTGGCTTGAGGCCCCTTTGACTGTGGTATCGGACTTAAGGCCCCGTTAGTTGTGGAATCGGGCTTAAGGCTCCGTTGATTTATGGTTTTGGGCTTAGGGCCCAGTTAGTCGTGGTATCGGGCTTAAGGTCCTGTTGATTGTGAAATTGGGCTTGAGTCCCAGTTCGGTTTATGAAATGAGGATTCGGGCATGAGACCCTGTTGAACTGTGGATTTAGGCCAAGGCCTGTAAAATGGATTTGAATCGGATTCGAGAAATCCTATTGAGATAAATCGGGTATGAGACCGAGTTGAAATATGTTTTGAGAAATAAAGAAAGTATTTGAAAATGTATGATACCCTCCGTATGATTTATATGGTCTCCTCTAGACGTCGACCTGGAGAGTCACGATTCACATACTAGAATGGGTATCCCCATAGGGATCCCGTTCCAGGAGTGAGAGTTATGTGTTATGATGTGATCCCGAACCAGATTCCGGAGAGATGATTGGACTAGATCCGGAGATAGAGCTCGGACTAGATCCAGAGATAGAGCCTCCCAGATGAAGAATTCTTGGGGGAAGACTCGGAGTGAGACCCCGAGTAGTGTGCACACTAGTAAATAGATGAATCGTGACATATATCAGGGATGTGCTCCCTAGGGGTTGTGTGCCCCGAGTTGGCATCTTCTCGGAAGTGCCGCGAATGGGTTATACATATACGTACGTATGAGTTTTTAGAAAGTGGTTTGGGGCGGAGACCCCGTATTTGATATTTTGGAAATGGTTTGGGGCGGAGACCCCGTATTCTATGTTTTGGTATTTCACTGACGATATGTTAATTTGGGCTGAGTTCCCACATGTATTGATTTACAGTTTTAAGATTGTGATTTCGGGTCGGAGACCCATAATGGTTCATGACAGTTTATAGGGACCGACATGAACCCTTAAAAGGTTTTTTTTATGGGTCATGACGGTTTATGGGAACTTGGCATGAACCCTTGAAAGGTTTTGAGAATATTTGCAAATGGTTTTATGAACGTTTTGATAAATGGTTTTTGAATGCATGCATATGCTTTTAGTGAAGGGTATAAATGTCTTTGTATGAAAATGTTTTATTAAAATATTATTTTGTCCACTCACGGCTTTTAATGTTTTTAATGCCCTTCAGGTTGATCGCGGATGCGGGCTATAGTAAAGATGAGACATCACTCCTTCTCCTATGATCCTGGCGTACTCTGGAAGCCCTGGTGAGGGCTAGAGACGGAATTTTCACTAGTCTGACACTTCGTGTCAGACGAGATCAGACGCGTCCCACGTTAATCCCAGGGGATTTGGGATGGGTCCTGACATTAACGCGGGACGCGCCTGATCCTGTCTGACACGGAGTGTCAAACAAGGGAAATTCCGACTTTAGCTCGCTCGGGACTTCAGAGTACGCCAGGATCTGGATGAGGTATGTGATGTCTCGGTCTCTGCTACAGCCCACATCCGCGATTAACCTGAAGGGCAGTCAAAACATTTAAAATCTGCGAGTTGACAAAACAAATAATTTATTAAAACATTTTCACAAAAAACATTTATACCCTTCACTAAAAAGTATGCATGCATTCGAAAACCATTTACCAAACTATTAGGGCCTTGGCCCAAAATCGTAAATGAAACCAATCATACGGGCCACTGCCCAAATCCATGTGGGACTCAGCCCAAAACCAGTACATCATATATCATATAACATATACATATAAATCACATAACCAATCCTGTTACGGTTTCTAAAGCTACGCGCGTGCTACCTAGCGTCTCAAAGCCCAAGTCTCCCCAGAGTCCACCCAGGTCAATGTTCGTAGATCAAAGACCCTCCCTGAGGGTTATAATCCATAACCCTTCCTGAGAGTAAGGTACCCAACGGGGGCGACTTCATTCAGTTAGTGTTTTGTGACTACTCCGGGGTCCATCTAGGCCAACGACCCTCCCCGGAGGAGACAATCCAAATAAAGGAAGGTATATGAATATATATATCAAAAAAATTCTAAAAACCTTTCAAGGGATTCATGCCCGGTCCCCATGAACCGTCATGAACCAGAAAATCCATTTAGGGTCCCCGACCCAAAATCATAAGCATAAACCAACTGGGCCTCAAGCCCAAACTCATGACTCAAAGGGGCATCGTGCCCGATATCTCAGGGTCAGTCACGATTTCGATCGTAGTGATGCGTGCAACCATCCGTCCAGGACCGCCTTCAATCCGGGTATGTCGCCGTGAACGGATCAACCGACGCGACCACCACTAGATCATGGTGCACTCATCACCGATCGATATCCTGAACCGTCAGCACTCCGAAGTCGAGCCTTTAGTGGCTTCTCAACAACGGGTCGTGCATCGTGACCTCTCGGGAAGGAACACATCCCAGTCCGGAGGCAAGCGTCGTATCGTCCGTCACCGTGCACATAGCACTCGGCGCGACCACGATTCGAACTCGTAGGTCATCAATAGGGCTACATGCCCGAGACAAAACCAAATGGGTCTCATGCCCGAGTTTATCCTTCTTAAAACCCAAAACTATTTCGTTTAAACCATCGTAGAAATACAAACCCGTATAGGCACCATATAAGGCCAAAATTTCAAAATACGTGCCAATACATAACCACACAAAAATGCACTCATGGCATCACAAAACATATATTAAAACACATAATAAACATTTATGCATGCATCAATTTAGAAAAAAAGGTCCACTCACAGACCGTCCGAGCTGCCACTTCGATACGCGTGTCATACGGCTCTCCCGGGCCAAACACCATCACCGGGACTCCCAAACCTATCCAAATCACTTTAGAGGGTTACTAACTACCTTATTAACCTCTCACTAAAGCCCCGTAATTACTATTTTTAAACCCGATCCTAAACCTTCGGATGTCCCAAACAATATCAAGACGGTGTCCGATCAACACAAAACCAGTCCCAAAATGTTCAATACATTGAATAGAATATTTCACATGTTGAACACTTACTCAAAAGACCCACTACGCGCCCTCACACGTCGCCCAAAGGGGCTGCACGTGAAAGCCACGTGCATGCACTGTTCATCGTCCCTAACCTCTAGTCGACCGGGTTCAGACCGGTTCGAACTGATTCGGTCCAATCGAACCGGCGATCACGGTTCATGGCCTATTCTCACTCATTTTCACTCCATTTCTTCCCATTTTGATTCCTAAATGTTCCTAACCATGAACCCAACCTATCCAGCCACTAAAAATAAGAAAAACGAGTCGAGACGATTACCTCCACGATTTGAACTTCATGACCCAAAAACCAGTTGCCGTCCAGGGCTTCTGTATCGTCCTCGACCTCCACTTCCCATTCAAACCTTTCCCTTAGGTCACCAGAAAGCGAACCCTATTAATAGAATCGACTAAAAACCTCTCAAACTCGAACTCAAAATTTCAAAACTTGCTTACCCGTGGTTTCGGGTTTCCCTTCGTCGTGGCCACCGTCGTGGCCCGTCGTCCATTCCCACGCCGTCCTAGTCTCTCTCAGTCCTCCACTAGCACACAGAAATGGTTATGGTGGTGAGGTGTGTGTTTGGGTGTGTTTGTTTGCTCAAGGAAATGGTGAATAGAGGGGGTTCAGGTTTGTGAGAGAAATAAAGAGGATGATGATGGTACAAAGATGGGAGATGGACGACAGAGATGAGAGGGGAAGAATAGGATGGATGGCTGGGATTAAGAGATGAGAGGAGTGAGAATTATAAAATACTTAAAAAAATATTATTTTAATCCAAATCTCACCAATCACATTTTAGATCCACTTTTTGGGATTAAGGGCCAATGGGATGAGTGACACTTGTCACTCATCCATGGGTCCCACTTAAAAAGTCAACCAATCAGATAATGCCACCTAATCATTACCTTGTAATACATGCACAGTGAAATCGAATTTCCGTGAGCCATAACTTTCTCGTCGAGCGTCCGATTTCGGCGTGCCGCTTGTCTACGGATTCGTATCGACTCGATCTACGTAACGGTCCTCGGCCCTCGGCAATCGGACCTCCTGGATCAAAAGTCAACATTTTGCCCACGACTAGGGGCAAAACGGTCATTTTGCATCGTTCGTGCGAACTAATCACCGATTAACCTCACTAATCTTTGATTAGTCACTAATCTAATCCCGAAATTCGGAACGGGTCGATATAATTGTCCTCTAATGCATATTTCTCATTCTCACCCTCTTCGTAGAGGTTATAAAGACTAGTCAATAAAAACTTCAAACTAGAAAGGGCCTATGCAATCTTGTCATGATTGTCCTCTACTAACAACCCAAAACAATCCTCCACAGCTTCCAATTTGTGGCAAAGATCAATAATAAGAGCTATGAAATAATATTGATTCATATGCTCCACTTTCCCCCAATATTTGTCAAATTTGGCTTGCATGCTACTTGCAACGCTATACAACAAAACACTATTCTATTCACGACACAAAAGATTTTAAATTTTAAACATATCAGGTAAAACATTTTGAATTGTAGGTGTAGTTGAGCAACAAACTTCAAAAGTTATTTCATAAAAAGGTTTCAAAAAAGTAGCAAATGTACCCGCTACTTCCCAATCATACTCAACCGGTGGTCCTACCTTTCTATCATTGATAAAGTAAGTTGCATGACTAGGATCATCATCGACTAGATCCTCAAATGCTCCACTAAACTTTAAGGCTAATTCCGACATCAAATAGGTGAAATTTCACCTAGTTGGCACATCCAATACCATAAGCCCATTGCTATCCGCTTCAACCTTCTCCGCACACTTTTTTAAATTGTCTAACTTACTAGGGGAAATTTTTACATATCTAACGACATTTTCAAATACTTTGGATAGAACTATTCAACTCATTCAAGTCATCATTGACAATCAAGTTAAGAATATAAGTAATACACATAACTTGCAAATTCTCTCCTTTATTCAAAAGTGCCACCAAAGATTTCCATCTGGCCATTCTTTTAATCAAATAAGATAATTCAGAGTCATTTGAAGAAGTATTATCAATTGTAACCATGAATGAAAAAACCAGTAATTATCGGCGAAATTTCGCTAAAATTGACTGGCAGCACATAAGAGGGGGGAAGAAATTGAGCAAAATTTCGACATTTTGTCTTGTTTTAAGCTCATAGATCTCATTATTTGATTAAAAAGATCGATATAGGGCCAAAGTTCATGAAAATTAGACGTAAACAAGCAATTTCTAGTCCGGTCATACCGCCGGGTCGAACAATCCGAATCGCAGACCCGCGGGAGGAAGAAAATGACTATTAAGAGTGTTAGTTTGTATACTTTATATATTAGTCGTTGCTTATAATTTCAATTATAATGGGCCAGTCGAGTTGGTTGTGCACTTATGCCCAAAAGGTGAGGTTCTTGGGTTCGAACCCCAAGATGCCCCTTTGTTTAACCGTAAACGCTCCGATGCTTAAGTCAGTTTTCTGATAGAATAAATGACAGAGTGTTTGCAGGAGTTTTTTATTACTCTTAGAAGTGAGGTGAGGTCTTCTATTTATAGTGAAGCCTTGAGAGTCACCGGAGCGTCTGATTGGTTGAAGGAGAAAATACTAAATAAGTGATTGTACCGAGTGTAATCACTTATTTATTAATGAATAAATAATTCGCTGGGAAGTTATTTATTATCGGTATTGATCTGATTAATTAATATATTTAGCTGGTAAATATATTGAATTAATGCGGAGATCGTAACATGTCGATGCCAATTTTACCAAGGGTAATATTGGCATTATGGGAATTGTTGGCCACGTGGCAACTCCAAAATATTCCGGTAATTTATGGTTCCACATCTCTCTCAATAATGGTCAATTATGACAATTTAATTAAGGATGTCCTAAACAAAGTAACTTCTAAATGTCATCAGATCATAAATGGTCATTGGAAACTTAGCAAGAGATTTTAAAACAGATTTTCAGAGCCTATAATGCACAATCAAATGTAGCAATATAAGATATCATTTGCACAGAAATATGAGTTAAAACATCATATCTACCTATGTATTGCAAACTTTCCTACCTTTTGTTAATCGAAGTGGATTATAGAGGTCATGCAACTAAAAAAAATGACACACACATGTTGAGTTAATGTCTCATAACTCATTATACCTTGATGATCAACCAAACAAAAGCTAGAAATTCACAGTTTTACATGAACCATGAGATTATGCTAAAAATAGAAAATGTTATTGCTTAAGACAACCTTGCATTTCTTCTAAACTCTGAAGGTCCTACCTTACAACTAAAAGACTCCAAATGTTCATCAAATTCTACAAAGTCCCCATATTCTTATATCCACTAAACAATATTGTAAATTCTACATATTCTTGGACAAACAACATTGTAAATCACAAAGAAATTAGATAAAAGAAAAAGACTAGAATAAGAGAAAAACTAGAATAAGAAAATACGAAATATACCTCATCACGAAACTGTGAACTAGGATCAGACGCAGATGCAATAGCAGCAACACTCCCAGAGGTAAGCACCATCTTCTTAGGGTTTGGTTTTGATCTGAATTCAAGAAAATAAGAAAAGATGAAAATAAGAAAGCAAAAAACTTGAGTACAAAAAGTTTGAAGTTGACAATGCCGAAAATTAAGGTTATCAAAGTATCTTTTTCAACATCAATAGACACTAAGTCTATGAAGTTTGCTTTTGTTAACTAAAAAATTAAGTCATAAAACCAGTTTCTATTAATTAGATAAAGAAATTATAGAACTTATACTCCAAGAATTTAAGAAAAATAATTGGCATATGTTCGTGCAACTAGCATATGATTGAGAATCAGAAGAGATGTTTAATATGGTAAAAACCATCATGTTTGTTGCCTCTTGAAGCCTTCAATTTCAATAGAAATAGAGATCTTCATCTAAGATCTATTCAGTAACTGCGCTTGAGATACATGTGTCCCATGCAGCCGAAGCTAGGGGTGTTCCCAGACGGCTGATGCTCGGGGGAGTAAGAACGGTGAACAATTTCACATCGCTCGGAAAGGGAAAGGTGAAATGCCTTATATGTGTGGACACGTATCTTCCTAACACGAGGCCTTTTGGGAGCTCACTGGTTTTGGATTCCTTGGGAATTCCAAAGTTAAGTAAGGTTGGGCTGGAGCAATCCCCTAATAGGTGACCTACTGGAAAGTTACGTGTGAGTTCCCAAAAATAGAACCGTGACGGCGTGGCCTAAAGCAAAAAATATCGTGCTAGGGGAGTCGGGTTGTGACAATTTTGGTATCAGAGCTGGACTCCGACCAGAAGTGTGCCAACAAGAACACTAGGCCCCAAGAGGGGTAGATTGTAAGACCCGTGTCCCAAGCAGTCGGAGCTTGGGGTGTTCCCAGACGGCTGATGCTCGGGGGAGAAAGAATGGTGAAAAATCTCACATCGCTTGGGGAGGGAAAAGTGAAGTGTCTTATATGTGTGGACTCGTATCTTCCTAGCATGAGGCCTTTTGGAAGCTCACATCACTAGCTTTGGATTCCTTGGGAACTTTGAAGTTAAGCGAGGTTGGGCTGGAGCATTCCCAAGATGGGTGACTTATTGGGAAGTTGCACGAGAGTTCCTAGAAACAAATCCATGAGGGCATGGCCCAAACTGGACAATATCATGCTAGAGGAGTTGGGTTGTGACAAAATCAATCCATAATCCAAACTGAGGATTTTTAATAAGAAATTAATAAGGAACAATAAACCTCATTTCTGAACACATGTAATGACCCGTCCCAAATTCCAAGATTAGATTAGTGACTAATCACGATTAGTGAGTCTAATCCGTGATTAGTTGGGCAGAATCGGACGAACGATGCGAAATGACCGTTTTGCCCCTGATGGTGGCAAAACGTTGACTTTTTGATCGGGCGGTCAAATGGACTTTGACCGATGACCGTGACGTAGTTCGTGACATCACGAGTTCATTAGATAGGTGACACGTTCAATTCCGACGTTCGAGGAGGAAGTTATTACGTTCGGAAGTTTAGGGGCATTTTGGTAATTTTGGTTAAAAATGGGCAAATGTTGACTTTTTGACCCAGAGGTCCGATGGTCGAGGGCCAAATACCGTTACGTAGATAAGGACGATACAAATCCATAGACAGGTGGCACGTCGAATTCGGACGTTCGACGACGAAGTTACGGTTCAAGGAAGTTCAAGTGCACTATTGCACGAATTACGAGACGAGTTCACTTTTGGACTCTAGTGGGCCCAGATATTTGTCCTGATGCCCAATGGATGAGTGACAAGTGTCACCCATCCAATGGAAACCATAGTTCCTTCATGCACCGTGCAAACCATTTCATTTTCTCATTTCAAACACACACACCCCTTTTACCCGATCTCACTTTCTCGCCCAAACCATTCACCCAAAATGACAGGACCCGTCCCAATCCCACTGGGACCACCCGGGGACGTGCCCCGCTCCCGTCTGAAAGTGACTCCAAACATACCAAAATTACCCTTAAATAAAAACCGAATACTCAAATAGATAGATAATGTACAACAACAGTGTTTAAAGCGATATTGTCATACAAGGGATAGTAAAATACCAACACGTGAGCACAATAGCCAGAGTACATTATTCGGTGCTCAACCTACCCACATGTGGGTGTACAGGTGCACAGCTAAGCAAACTAAACCTCTGCCTCCTCCTCTGGGTCCTTCTCCTCTATTTCCGTGTCAGGGTCTGGAGGGGTCAGTAAAACAAGAGTGAGTGGGCCAAAAATAACAGTTTATAAATCAATTTAATAATAAAATAATCATAAGGTTTTACCCCTCTATTTTCCAAATCTTGCATGCAGTGAAAACATAATGTTATAATGAAATCATAACCATAAAAACACAATAATAATTGAAAGAAGAAACTAACATATCAGTGCACTGTAAAACCCAACCCAAATGATGTCACGGTTCTAAGGCTACGCGTTGCCACTCAGGGTCTCACACCCGAGACTCTCTAGGCACATCAGCTCCCGGTATCCCGGTCACTGCCCGAGGTATATGAACATGCCTTCCTGAGAGTAAGCAGCCCAACGGGGGTCAACTCCACTCAGTCAGGGCCCCGTGACTACTCCAGGGTCCACCCAGGCCAATGACCCTCCCTGGAGGAGACAATATACACAGGTAGGAAAGTACAGTACAATAACAGTATAGTTTACCCTATATCCCCCCGGACATCCCAAACAAAATCCACATATAATCCAGACGGGTCTCATTCCCAAAACATTGTAATAGCATAGATAAACAGTTCATATAAGACTCATCGAAATCATAAGTGGAAATAGTAAAATAGTTTATACATGCAAGCCTTTTATAAATCAAACAGCCCACTCACACTCGGTCATTGCTGCTCAACGATCTCTAAAACTTGTATTATTATACCTGAGAGTTACTTAAGGACCCTATAACTTCAATACCAAGACCCTAGAACAGATCCGCCTCAAAATTGCATCCCGGGCACTATTCCCGATTCTTCAAACCCCATTTTGACTAACCCAACGATCTCCGATTGACACGAAACCACCTCCATTGGATCCGTATCGTCGAAACCTTGAAAATGGTACCGGCCCCACCAAAATCACTGTTCACACGCACCTGGTCAACGCTGCTACAGTACCGATGACGTCAGCATGACGTCATCACTGACACTTGTCAGGTGACACGTGGCATGTTCTGATTGGTCCCTGGTCTGACAATATCTGACAGGATGATGTCAGCATGATGACGTCATTATTGCTATAGTACCGGGTCAGCCCGTTTTATTGGAACCGGGTCGCCGTTGACCCACGGCTTGACCCGATTCCACCGTACGTTTCCGGCCACCATTTTCGACGGGGTTCATTCCTATAGGGTCGTCTAGGTTTGTTCTATGGTTCTACAATCTCAAAACTGGAAGAAAAGTAGAAGAAACTCACCAGGGCCTTGCTGAACTTCACGGCCAGAAATCCGGTCGTCGTCTCCGGCGATCCACGCCGTCTCAGTCGTCCAAAACAGTCCCAATCAGCTCGTCTCTAACCCTATGGCATGTCCATAACCAAAGGATCGATTTCTAGGCATTAAAACGGGTTGGTTCGAAACAGGGAATAAAAACGGGCTCTCGGGTTTTGGGCCTTACCGCCTCCGTGTCGCCGCCGTAGCCTTCGTCGTCTGTTCAGTTGTGCTCCTGGGGTCCTCACAGTGTCGACTGGAGCTCCACTTGAGTCGAGGTGGTGAAAATGTGGGGTGTTTCTTCTTGGACCCAATTCCTCTGTGTTTCGGGTCTGGGTTTCCACGGGTTGTGCAGGGCAGGGGAAGGGGCAGTGGTCGCTGGTGGTGCACGGTGGTGATGAGGAGGTGATGGTGGTGCTGTGGGTGGTGGTCTGATGGTGTGAAGGTTGATGGTTAGGGTGTTTGGGTCGAGAGAAAATCGAAGGGAAAATGGGTTGCACGGTTTAGGAAATATGCTAAGTATGTTTGTGTTTGAGAGAAAGGGAGATGATGATCGTGCATGAGAAAGAAAAAGCAAATGAAATGGAGGGCTGGGATTAGTTTGGGCAGAAATCCAATGGCTAGGGTTCAATGAGGCAAATAAATTAGTATAAAATGGGTAAATAGTTATAGGGTTGCTTTATTGGAATAGTGTGTCTTTGGATGAGTGACACTTGTCACTCATCCACTGGATTGATTTGAATTTTAAGGTTACACAGATTCCCATAATTAATTAATATTTTATTCCGTTGTTGTCAGTCCGTAAATTCCGCTAAAACGCTTCCGTGACCATAACTTCTTCATACGAACTCCGATTTCGGCGTGCCGCCTGCCTACGGATTCGAGACGTCCCGATCTACGTCATAGTCATGGGTCAAAGTCCAAATTGTTTCCCAGGTCAAAAGTCAAAGTTTTCCCCCCTCAAGTTCAAAATAGTCTTTTTATATTAAAATATTATTATTCTTGGTTTGGGTCGTTACACAAAACCCATCCAACCTTCGACCTATGATCAGTTGGGAGGACCAGGGAGTGAGGGAAGACAGGAGGACGTGGTGGCCGGCTCAGGAAGGCGTCGCCGTGCACGGCGGAGGCCCAAACCCGAACAGGTACCCGGTTAGACCCAAATTTCCCCTTTTGTCGATTTTTACATTATGGTTGCTTTTGGACGATTAGGATGAGTTGGTTAGGTTGCTAGGATATTTTTAGGAAGGTTTTAGTGGTGGTTGACGGCTTAGAAGCCTTGGGGAAGGAAATGGGAAAATAGGACCGTGAGTTCCATTTCGAACCATGGGTTTCGGGTGGCTTTTTCTTAGTTTTAGGGATTGGGTTAGATAGGAAATGAAGAAATAGGAATTTAGGGATTAAAATGGGACCAAACGAACTGAAAACGAAGAAGGAGGAGCGCTGAACCGGTCACGCCGGTTCAGCACAGTGACCGGTCCAAGAAAACCAGGAAAAACCTGTTTTCCAAGGTTGATGATGATGAATAGTAATCTGGACCTTCTAGGGGCGCGTGTGGGCGTGTGGGCCATAATTTGGGAAAGTTTTCAACATGGGAAATCTTCTATTCAATGTAACGAAGATTTTGGGACTAGTCTCGTGTCAATCGGACATCGTTTCGATAGGTTTCGGGCTGTCGGAAGGATTAGGATCGGTTTAAAAATAGTTAAAAGTTCGGGAAAATTACGGGGCTTTGGTAGGAGGTTAATTAAGTATTTAGTAACCTTCTATTACGATTTGGACAGGTTTGGGAGTCCCGGTGATAGTGATCAGCTCGGGAGAACCTACGACATGCAAATCGAGGTGGCAGCTCGGACGGTCTGTGAGTGGACCTTGTTTTCTAAATTAGTGCATGCATAAATGCTTAGTATATGTTTTACTACATGTTTGATGATGCCATGGGTGCATTTGTATGTGGTTACGTATATGCACGTATTTCGAGGTTTCGACCTTATACGGTGCTTATACGGGTCTGTATTTCTTTATTGGTCTAAATGAACTGATTTTGGATTTCTAAAAGGATAAACACGGGTATGAAACCCATTTGGTTTGTTCTCAAGCATATGACACTATTTACGACCTTCGGGTCTAAATCGTGGTCGCGACGGGTGCTATGTGCACTGCGATCGACGATACGACGCTCGCCTCCAGATTGGGATGTGTTCCTTTCGAAGATGCACGATTCGTGGTCGGGCAGCCTGTGGAGTCTCGACTTCGGAGTGCTGACGGTTCAGGATATCGATCGGTGATGAGTGCACCGTGATCTTGTGGTGGTCGCGTCAGTTGATACGTTCATGGCGACATACCAGGATTGAGGGAAGTCCTGGATGGATGGTTGCACACATCACTGCAATCGGAGTCGTGACTGACCCTTAGATATCGGGCACGGTGCCCAGTTGAGTCATATGTTCGGGTACGAGACCAAGTTACTATACGGTTTATGATTTTGGGTCAGGGACCCTAGATGGATTTCCAAGTTCAAGACGGTTTATAGGAACCGGCATAAACTCTGGAAAGGTCATTGTGGTTCATGACGGTTTATAGGAACTAGCATGAACCTTTGTCAGGTCATTATGGTATATGACGGTTTATGGGAACCGGGTATGGAATGGATGTTATGGATCATGACGGTTCAGGGGAACCGGGCATGAATGTAACGACCCGTCCCGAATTCCGGGATTAGATTAGTCACTAATCTTGATTAGTGAGGTTGAACGTTGGTTAGTAGGGCGGAATCGGACAAATTGTGCGAAATGACCGTTTTGCCCCTGGTCGTGGGCAAAATGTTAACTTTTTGTTCGGGCGGTCAAATGGACTTTGACCGATGACCGTGACGTAGTTCGGGACGTCACGAGTTCATAGACAGGTGGCACGTTCGATTCCGACATTCGTAGAGAAAGTTATGATGTTCGGAAGTTGAGGGGTATTTTGGTAATTTGGCATGTTTGGGGCCAAATGTTGACTTTTTGACCGGGAGGTCCGATGGACGAGGGCCAAGGACCGTTACGTAGGTATCTTCGATACGAATCCAACGACAGGCGGCATGCCAAAATCGGAGATTCGACGACGAAGTTATGGTCACGGACGTAATCGCAATTAACCGAGACTCGGAATAAAATAATAATATTTAAATAGGTGAACAGTAACTGACGAATCTGGACCCTTGGATGTAGGCCACGTGTCACTCATCCCCACCTTCCCTAAAATCTGGATCCTTGTTGGCCATTGGATTATTTAATCCATTTTCTCCCCTTAAATCCTCACCATCCATTCAAACCTCAGATCAAATCTGGGCCCTTGATCTCATCTCTTCCTTTCCTTTATCTCTGATCACACTCATCTCTCTCTCACTCTGTTTTCTCCCACCCGAAACACATACACACACAACCCCTCTCTGTTTTTGGAACCGTGAGAGAACACAGGGAGACTGAGAGGAGTTGGAGTCGCATGCGGCGGCAGGACCACCGTGAGTGGCGGTGGTGACCGGGAAAACAGAACCCGTGCACATACACACCCGCACACGGCTCCCCATTTCACATCACCACCATAACTATAACCATGAGGCTGTGCAGAGGATTGTGAGTCGACTGCTGTGAACTGGGCACGACGGGAGGCGACGGGAGACGGCAAGGTTGGCGGCGGAGAGGAAAAACAGAGAGGTCCGAAAACTCAGAAATTGGAAAATCAGTGTGGACTGGTTTTGATCGTGTTTGAGGGGTGAAAGGAGTTCCTGGAGTCGAACTGGGCATGCTGGTGGCCACGGCGGTAGCCACGGCGGCGAGGTAAGCCTCGAACCCGTGAGCTTGTTTTCGGGTACAAAAATGGTAGGATGGGTTTTAACGTATTTCGATCGATCTGGTGATTAGGATGATGATCTAGAAGGTGAGACGAGCTTCTGGGGATCGTTTTCGAAAGGAATGGTGGCCGGGATCGTGCAGGCACGACGGTTGCAGGTGGCCGGTCTGCACACCTCCACGAACAGGTAGTCAAACGTATTGGTTTCTCAGTTTTTAAAGCATGGATCAACTGGAATTGATGAGACGATCTTGTAGGAACAAACAGAATTGAAATTGATCGAGTAATGGCGGAGAACCAGTCGGGTTGGGCCGCGGGTCACGGTGACCCGTTTATCAGACAACCGGGTCAGAACGTTGACACTGTTCACGGCGCGTGAGTTTCACGCGCAGCCACTCACGGCGGTGCGTGGCGGCGCGTGGGCACGAATCTCGAGTTGAGGTCAACATGACTTTTAATCCATTCGATGTAACGGACATTTTGGAATTGGTTTCGTGTCGATCGGACACCGTCTCGATAGTGTTCGGGATGTCCGAAGGTTTTAAATTAAGTTTAAAAATAAGTAAAAATTCGGGAAAATTACGGGACTTTGATAGGATGTTAATAATGAGGTTAGTGACCCTATAATGTGATTTGGACAGGATTGGGAGTCCCGGTGATAGTGGTGTGGCCCGGGAGGGCCGGTGGCACGCATATCGAGGCATACCGTTAAAACGGTCTGTGAGTGGACTTTGGTTTTATAAATTCTATGCATGCTTAAATGTTTTATATGGTTTATATACATGATTTCTATGATGGTATTTGTGAGCATTGATTTCGGGTATGTTGCACGTATTTCGAGGTGTTTTCCGTATTTCACGTATATCGGGATTAACGGTTTATTTGTGGTTTTGCGTGCTTGTGGTTAAATAAATAATATGATAAAATGGTTTTTATATTGGAAAGATGAATTCGGGCTTGAGGCCCACTTGTTTTGGAAATCTCGGACTTGGAGTCCATTTGAGTACGTAATCGGGCTGCGGGCCCAGTTAGTTTATAAATCGGGTCGTGGGCCCAGTGGTTCATAAAGTCGGGCATGAGGCCCAGTTGGATTTAAATGATGATTTCGGGCCAAGGGCCCTATATTTAATAAATGTGGTTTCGGGTCAGGGACCCTAAATGGAAATGTGTTGTTTTATGGAAAATTCAGGCAGGGCCCATTGTGATGTTGTGAAATGAGTTAATAAAACTGTTTTTCCATATACCATCTGTACACATGGATATATGATGGTCTCCTCCAGATGTCTGGGACACCAGGGAAGTCACGGTGCATTGCCTGTGAAGGGTCACCATACGGAGCAGCCGGACCGTATGATGACTCAGGAGCAGGATTGCTATGATTGACGTCTGGGACGTCAGACATCAGGGATGTCAGATATATGGACCCGGAGAGACCCCGGGCAGCACGCGTAGCTTGTGAAACCGTGAGATATGACGTCAGGGACGTCTAGCATCAGGGATGCTGGTGATGGTAATGGTAAAATACGAATTAATGAAATGGCTTTCCGGGTGGATTTAGGATTGTGTGATTTTAATGAATTGATGTTCATTTATGGTCGTGGGTGGTGACCCACATGGTTGTTTATGTATAGTTATGGTATTTCACAGTTTTGGGCTGAGTTCCCACACTTGGTTTTTGGTTAACGGTTTTTGGGCTAAGGCCCTAATGGCTCGGTTGAGCAAACGTTTTGGTTACTGGTTTTTGTGGCATGCATACGTTTTTATTGGAGGGCATAAATGTCTTATAAATGTATTTGGGTAAACTTATTGGTTTTTGTCCACTCACAGCTTTTGGTTTTAATGCCCTTCAGGTTGATCACGGATGCGATTGCAGCAGAGACTGGGACATTGCACACCTCCTCCATCGATCCTTGCGCACTCTGGATGCCCTGTTTGGGCAGTGGCTCTTGGTCATCCTTTGTCTGACACCCCTTGTTGGACGGGAGCAGGGCACATTCCATGGTAATCCCGGGGGGATTGGGATGGGTCCTGTCAATGAATGTTTATGTTATGTATATATATGTTCATCTACCTTCCTTTACTTGTTCTATTATCTCCTCCGGGGAGGGTCGTTGGCCTGGGTGGACCTCGGAGTAATCACGGAGCACCGACTGAGTGGAGTCACCCCCCAGTTGGGTTCCTTACTCTCAGGAAGGATATGATTACTATTACCTCGGGTAGGGTCAATGGTCTGCGGACATTGATCTTGACTTTGAGAAGACTCGGATTGAGACCTGGGTAGCACGTGCGTAGCTTTGGAAACCGTGAAATGATTGGTTGTGTGAATTATATGTGTATGTGATATAAATATGATATATGTTATGTGGATACAAGATTTGAGCAGGAGCTCGTTTACTTGATTTCAGTATGGTTATGGTTTTGGGCTGAGTCCCTTATTGGTTTCTTTATGATTTGGGCAGTGGCCCGTATGGTCTATTTCATTATAGTTTTGGGCTTAGTCCCACATATGGTTCTTTCGATTAAATGGTTTTCGAATGCATGCATGCTTTTTAGTGAAGGGTACAAATGTCTTCTTCTGGAAATGTTTTTATAAACTTTGGTTTTGTCCACTCAAAGCTTTTAATGTTTTGACTGCCCTTCAGGTTGACATCGGATGTGGACTGTAGCAGAGACTGAGATATCACATACCTCCTCCGGATCCTGGCGTACTCTGATAGCCCGGGAGGGCAAAGGTCGAAAATATCCCTTGTCTGACACGAAGTGTCAGACGGGAGCAGGGTCATCCCGTGTTAATCCTGGGGGGATTGGGATGGGTCCTATCAACGTGGTATCAGAGCATAGGATTGCTTATCAGAGCGGGGTTGTCTCTATTCGAGCAACCGTGTAGCTCTTGGAGTATGTACGCAGGTCGAGGATGTGATATCTCAATGGGCTACAGTTCGTGATCAACCTGATTGTTGGGGTGCCGATGCGATAGTTAGTAGGATTGGATCGTGGAACGTCTTGGTTCGGCACTGGATGCCGGGGTTGCCATAGTTCTGTCATGGTTGACAGGGTGGAACCCTATGGAAGGATTAACGTATTAGTACATTAGATTGTGATCGTGTGACGGTTGGTTGGGATCGTCTTTCACGATGTCGTAGGATCGGTTCCAACGACTGGTTCGGTGTTATGGCCATTCGATGATCGGATATTGTTGAGTTAGATGGACATGCTGCTGGGGGTAGCCAGATTCGTGGAATCCTAGTTGGATTGACGGTAGGATTGGATTGACGTCTTTACGATGTCGGGACCGCGGGGTCGGTCAGATTATGGATTGTACTGCCTTATGCAGTTGGGTTCAGTGGAACTCTAGGTGTCACCTTGGAACCCTACTTTGGGTGTATGGTTCGGAAATGTGAGTTGACGAGTGGTTTGACTTGGACGACTATTCGGATTTGGATTCGTTAGTCAGTCTAGTCATGTCAGCTTGTGTTGGGACTGCACTTCGCAGTCGAGGTTATACTTATCGGTTAAACCTACTTGGTTGTCGTGCTACTCAGTTGTGGTTTGGTGCAACTAAGGTCGTGGATGACCTGGTAAACGACGTTGGTTGAGTCGAGTTACGACTGGTTAGTGATTAGTTGGACAAGTTATCAGGGTTGGTACTTGTCGATGGAATCCCAGAGTTGGGATACAGAGTAATTAGTACGGGCAATTGATTCCGTTGGATGCGGAGTCAAGATCGTGATGTCTGGTAGTTAGGTCTGCACGAGTCTGTGGCAGGCGCTACTACCGAGAGTGGTTGTAGTTACGGTTGTTGGGAATCGGGGACGTTCAGGGGACGTTTTCCTTTTCTCTTATAAGTTGTCAGGGTGACTTTACCCAGAGGTGTTGGGTACGAGGGAGGCAGAGTTTCTCCTATTCGAGCAGAGATACGGGATCGTCACTCGGTATGAGCGGAGATCCAGAGTTGTCAGTTTTGCACATGGTGTGCCGATATTGATGCTGGTTGCTTGTACCGATAGTATTGTGGGCAGCGCTGGTACTAGCGCTGGTGCCGGTGATCATGATGACGATGAGTTACGGATCGGGATTTGACATCCGTCGTGATGGGCATATGTTCGGTATCTTTGGTCCCAGAGTAGATCTCATATAGAGTTAAATTGGTTAGGGGACACGTGGTTGATGTCCAAGTGTGTTGTTTCCAATCTTGTTGGAACTTCTGAATCGCGAGAGGTTGCGATTGAGGTGATTAGTGGAATGCGGGTTTTCCGCATTAGTTGTTTTGGGTGACTTTTCAGGTTCTTCTAAGGCAGATGATGGTTGTATCACTAGTACACTAATCGTGTATTAGTTGGTGGACCCAGGATTTGTTTTGGGTCATCAAGTGGAGTGAGTATATCAAAGTTAGGTGATCGAGATTTCTCATTTTCTGCTTGGTGGCAGGCGATGTTGGATTACGTGACGTGGTGAATGCAATGAGTTTTGGTTGCATTCACGTAGGATGACTTTTGATGGCATTATCTTGGATCATCCTTGGTTTTCTTAGGTGGAATAACAAGTATTGATACGAGGTAATCGGTGAGAACCCACAGTCTCGGCGTGTTTCGTCGTTGACTGATCTGTTTAGATGTGGGAATTAGTTTAGGACTTTGGGTATCGTTATGGATCTGGATCGTGATTTTGATGATCCAGATAGTTGGAAAGTTTATCACTTTTACTGGAATGTTTGAGTGGAGCATGATGGGACTGAACTTCTTTTCGAAGTGAATCCCGTATGGTATATTACTCAGGCGAGTAAGTGTCCGACGAGGTTGGATTTTTGTCAGCCTTAGATGTGTTGATATTGGGATTGGCTTCCATATGAAGTCAATCTATGGTAATGTGGTAATCGGTTGAGCAGATAACCGATAGGTTCAGATATGGTGCGTCTCAGTAGACGAGAACGAGATTTCGAGTTTTGGAATCGGATTTCTGGATGACGATTCAGGATTTGATTTTGGAACTTGAAAGAGGATTTCTGGATTTGGATTTTGGAATCGGATTCTGGGTGACGATTCAGGATTTGATTCTGAAGCTTGACTATGGATGTTCTTTTATGGATTTGGGTTCGGAATGGTTATTCCAAATGCTAGCTTACGGAATAATGATTTTGGATTCGAATTTGGACATGGTTATGGATATGAATTCTGGGTTTGGATTCGGGATTTCTTACGAAATTGCGGATTCAGATTTGGATTTGGAAATTGATAATGGGTCGGAGTTTTGATCTGTCTGGTACGGGATTGGACAGATGGACTCCATTATTAAAACGTGATTGGCTATGACCTAGGTGGTTGTAGTCTGGTTGATGGATAGATGTATGTACCTTGTGCGTTGTTCGAGGTACGATACGGGACAGGCTGTAGTGTTTGGTGACAGTATATAGGATATACCAATAGTAGGTTGGTGAACGTGTTGGTAGACGGATTGGTTCCAATACCATTGGATTAGTTGAGGTCGTGGACTGGACATTGGATACTGTGCATTGGGTTATAGTAGTTCTGATGGGTCTGGTTACACACAGGTCGAGTGTTTTGTTGGTATACGTGTACTCAGGATGAGTGAGTTGGTGGTTAGTGTAACCACGAGTGAGTATAGTGACAGTTTTCGATTGACGACTGTCAAGTGGTGACAGTTTCTCGGATGTGTCAACGAGGATCGTTGAGTGAGGTCTGATGACTCCCGGTGGGAGTAAATATTAGGATAGTTTGGTGATTGAGGAAGGAACCGTCGAGTTGTTGTGTCAACGAGAATGGTAGATCTGACAAGTGGTTAGCTCGTAGGATACTCAGGTTGCTCTGATACTAACAAGTGGTGTCAGTACGGAACTTGTGATTACTGTCATTCGACGTGGTCGAATGTAGTCGATGCAACGTAAGTGTTAGTGTACGTCTGGTTGCAGACGAGTTTTATGTTGGCTAGTGGGTGTATTAGTGTACACGTGTCGCGAGATCGATTGTACTTTCCACGAGGTGGATGTGGAATCAGAATAGTTGGAGTTTCGAGAACGAAACTAAATTAAGGAGGGAAGAACGGTTGGATTTAGGTCGGTTGGAATTTCGAGGACGAAATTAATTAAGGAGGGAAGGTTGTAATGACCCGTCCCAAATTCCAGGATTAGATTAGTGACTAATCACGATTAGTGAGGCTAATCCGTGATTAGTTCACTAATCATGATTAGTTGGGCAGAATCGGACGAACGATGCGAAATGACCGTTTTGCCCCTGATGGTGGCAAAACGTTGACTTTTCGATCGGGCGGTCAAATGGACTTTGACCGATGACCGTGACGTAGTTCGTGACGTCACGAGTTCATTAGACAGGTGACACGTTCAATTCCGACGTTCGAGGAGGAAGTTATTACGTTAGGAAGTTTAGGGGCATTTTGGTAATTTTGGTTAAAAAGGGGCAAATGTTGACTTTTTGACTAAGAGGTCCGATGGTCGAGGGCCGAAGACCGTTACGTAGATAAGGACGATATGAATCCATAGACAGGCGGCACGTCGAATTCGGACGTTCGACGGCGACGAGTTCACTTTTGGACTCTAGTGGGCCCAGATATTTGTCCTGATGCCCAATGGATGAGTGACAAGTGTCACCCATCCAATGGACACCATATTTCCTTCATGCACTGTGCAAACCATTTCATTTTCTCATTTCAAACACACACACACCCCTTTTACCCGATCTCACTTTCTCACCCAAACCATTCACCCAAAACCCATCCAACCTTCGACCTATGATCAGTTGGGAGGACCAGGGAGTGAGGGAAGACAGGAGGACGTGGTGGCCGGCTCAGGAAGGCGCCGCCGTGCACGGCGGAGGCCCAAACCCGAACAAGTACCCGGTTAGACCCAAATCTCCCCTTTTGTCGATTTTTACATTATGGTTGCTTTTAGACGATTAGGATGAGTTGGTTAGGTTGCTAGGATAGTTTTAGGAAGGTTTTAGTGGTGGTTGACGGATTAGAATCCTTGGGGAAGGAAATGGGAAAATAGGACCGTGAGGTCCATTTCGAACCATGGGTTTCGGGTGGCTTTTTCTTAGTTTTAGGGATTGGGTTAGATAGGAATTGAAGAAATAGGAATTTAGGGATTAAAATGGGACCAAACGGACCGAAAACGAAGAAGGAGGAGCGTTGAACCGGTCATGCCGGTTCAGCACAGTGACCGGTCCAAGAAAACCAGGAAAACCCGGTTTTCCAAGGTTGATGATGATAAATAGTAACCTGGCCCTTCTAGGAGTACGTGAGGGCGCGTGGGCCATAATTTGAGAAAATTTTCAACACCGAAAATCTTCTATTCGATGTAACGAAGATTTTGGGACTGGTCTCGTGTCAATCGAACATCGTTTTGATAGGTTTCAGGCTGTCGGAAGGATTAGGGTCGGTTTAAAAATAGTTAAAAGTTCGGGAAAATTACGGGGCTTTGGTAGGAGGTTAATTAAGTAGTTAGTAACCTTCTATTACGATTTGGACAGGTTCGGGAGTCCCGGTGATAGCGATTGGCTCGGGAGAGCCTACGACACGCAAATCGAGACGGCAGCTCGGACGGTATGTGAGTGGACCTTGTTTTCTAAATTGGTGCATGCATAAATGCTTAGTATATGTTTTATTACATGTTTGATGATGCCATGGGTGCATTTGTATTTGGTTACGTATATGCACGTATTTCGAGATTTCGACCTTATACGGTGCTTATACGGGTCTGTATTTCTTTATTGGTCTAAATGAACTGGTTTTGGATTTCTAAAAGGATAAACTCGGGTATGAGACCCATTTGGTTTGGTCTCGGGCATATGACACTATTTACCACATTCGGGTCTAAATCGTGGTCGCGACGGGTGCTATGTGCACGGCGATCGACGATACGACGCTCACCTCCGGATTGGGATGTGTTCCTTCCGAAGAGGTCACGATGCACAATTCGTGGTCGGACAGCCTGGGGAGGCTCGACTTCGGAGTGCTGACGGTTCAGGATATCGATCGGTGATGAGTGCACCATGATCTTGTGGTGGTCGCGTCGGTTGATACGTTCACGGCGACATACCAGGATTAAGGGCGGTCCTGGATGGATGGTTGCACACATCACTACAATCAGAGTCGTGATTGACCCTTAGATATCGAGCACGGTGCCCAGTTGAGTCATATGTTCGGGTACGAGACCCAGTTACTATACGGTTTATGATTTTGGGTCAGGGACCCTAGATGGATTTCCAAGTTCATGACGGTTTATGGGAACCGGCATGAACTCTGGAAAGGTCATTGTGGTTCATGACGGTTTATGGGAACCAGCATGAACCTTTGTCAGGTCATTATGGTACATGACGGTTTATGGGAACCGGGTATGGAATGGATGTTATGGATCATGACGGTTCAGGGGAACCGAGCATGAATGTTTATGTTATGTATATATATGTTCATCTACCTTCCTTTACTTGTTCTATTATCTCCTCCGGGGAGGGTCGTTGGCCTGGGTGGACCCCGGAGTAGTCACGGAGCACCGATTGAGTGGAGTCACCCCCCAGTTGGGTTCCTTACTCTCAGGAAGGATATGATTACTATTACCTCGGGTAGGGTCAGTGGTCTGCGGACATTGATCTTGACTTTGAGAAGACTCGGATTGAGACCTGGGTAGCACGCACGTAGCTTTGGAAACCGTGACAGGATTGGTTGTGTGAATTATATGTGTATGTGATATAAATATGATATATGTTATGTGGATATGATAGGTCCTCAAATAAGCCTTATTTTATATTATTTTATACCCTTTATACTTAACTTTTAATATAAAAATAATAACTAATTAGATAAAATAAGTTATTTTGTGATATTTTTGTTTAAATAAATAAAGTTTGTAATTTGGAGCGTTTTGGCGAAAGAATCGTCCCGATCGGAATTATAACAAATAAATTATGGACGAATTGCAATTGAATTACATATATTAATTAGTATTAATTTTGTAAATCCAGCCCAATGATTTTCTTAATTAATTTTGCAAAGTCCAAATGATTTTCTTAATTAATTTTGCAAAGCCCAAAAATCAGATTTAATTTCAGCCCATTTGTTTTCTATTGTGCAGCCCAACTCTTTTATTTCAACCCAGCAGAATACCGGCCCGGTTTCCTTCTGTTCGGCCCAAAAGCGCGCACCAGCCCACCCGTACGTCTTCACCAAGCCCGAAGCTCCAGCAAGCAGCAGCCCAGTTACAAGCCCAGCGAACCCTGGCCCGCGTCTCCAGCTCGCCCAGCCCAACACTTTCGTTCCAGCCCAGTTGGAGCAGCCTGGACTCGCGCGAACCAATCCACTTTCCATCCGTGCAGCCCAGTTGCACCGTCTAATCCACGCAACCCGTACGCCAGTCACCAGCCCGCACAGCTACCTGCTCCAGTCCATCACTCCAGCCCGTACGCGTGCAGCCCAACTGCTCAACAACCCATATGCGCCTTCACCAACCCGTACTACCAGGCCCGCGTCGTTCAGTCCAATCCACCTGTGCGCTAGCCCAGTTCGCTGCCCACCTACCCGCCTGGCCCGCCTGCACAAATCCAGTCCAGCCCAGTCCCATCTGCACAGTAGCCCAGCAGAAAACTGCTCCCCCTTTCTCCTATTTCTCTGATTTTCCAGCACAAATCAATCCCAAAAATCAAACCTAATTTCATCATAACTCATCATTATTCATCATTTCATTTTGTACTATTTTATTACTATTTTTTATATTTTATTTTGTATTTTATTTTTAGTTCTTTATGGCCTCCCTCTATAAATAGGGAGGCAAATTCATTTGTAAAGGAGTCCCCATTTTTCCATTTTGTTTCTCTCTTTAGTTTAGGTTTTATTATTTTCTCTCTAGTTTTTCTTCTATTAGTTCATTCTTTCTTTAATTTTGGGGACCATTTTAGCTTCTTTTAGATTATTTATTTAATTAGCTTTCTTTAATTCTTGTTCTTAATTTATATTAATTCTTAATTTCATTTCTTCTTTACTTTGTTCTTGTGATTTTTCTTTGAGATCTCTTAAATACATTTTTATGCTTTCCTTAAGAAATACCTAGGCCAAGTATTTCCGAAATAATTCTAGAATTTAAGTCCGTATTCTTATGTTTTATCCTCCATCTTCATAAGGTTCTTGCCGCTGTTCGGTGTTCCTTATGAATAACATTCCATTGTTTCCATCCACTTTCGGAATCACAAGCTGTTCTTGGGTTCCGAAAGTGTAACTTTTCTCCATTTACTTAAATTCTTGTTATTGTTTTGGTTTTACTTATAATTCAATATATGTGTTGGTATTTTCTTTCTAACATTTGTAAATGTGAATACAATCTCCATATGTTTTACTTTTTGAATTTCATCTACTTCATATGTTTTAGTGCTTAACCTTCAATTTAACACTAAGTGTTTATGACCGCTGTTCGGTGCACTTAGAATAGGATGGAAGAGATTTAGATGTTTGACACACATTGAAATCACAAACTTAAGGTGAATCGTATTATAAGTGTTTATGACCGCTGTTCGGTGCATTTATAATATTGAAAAATGTATGTATGTATTTGAGATGATTAAGATATAATTTCGTGATTGGTTCACTATGAGCATGATGTTAGAGTGTTGGTAAAAATATGTGTTTGAAGAAAGTTCACTTGCATAAAAGTTAAAGTAGAAGTAGAATTAGGTTCTTAATTATTTTTACTTTCTTTCTTTATTATATGATTACAATCTTTCAAACCCCCCATCTAATTCTTTATTTTTTAATTCTTTAATTCTTTATTTCATTAATTCATTCTATTCTTTAATTCATTTATTCTTTAATTCTTTATTATTTAATTATTTAATTCTATAATTCTTTAATTCATTATTCTTTGATTATTCATTATTCTTTCTCACTAACATATTATTAATGTTCCCTAATTTCCCCGGTTAAGAACGATCTCTATTTACCAATGCTACAATTACACAAAAATGGTTTAATTTAATGCGTAGTTTGGGCGTTTATCAGGATACAAGATTTGAGCAGGAGCTCGTGTACTTGATTTCAGTATGGTTATGGTTTTGGGCTGAGTCCCTTATTGGTTTCTTTATGTTTTGGGCAGTGGCCCGTATGGTCTATTTCATTATAGTTTTGGGCTTAGTCCCACATATGGTTCTTTCGATTAAATGGTTTTCGAATGCATGCATGTTTTTTAGTGAAGGGTACAAATGTCATCTTCTGGAAATGTTTTTATAAACTTTGGTTTTGCCCACTCACAGCTTTTAATGTTTTGACTGCCCTTCAGGTTGACATCGGATGTGGACTGTAGCAGAGACCGAGATATCATATACCTCCTCCGGATCCTGGCATACTCGGATAGCCCGGGAGGGCAAAGGTCGGAAATATCCCTTGTCTGACACTTCGTGTCAGACGGGAGCAGGGTCATCCCACGTTAATCCCGGGGGGATTGGGATGGATCCTGTCAACACATCCCAGCAAACCTAAGTGTTATATTATATATAAAAAAGCTGAATATAAAGGGCTAATAGACTTGGAGGCAAAAATTAAGCCTTTTAGCATACCCAAAAAGAAAATCATAGTGCAAAATTATGTGTGGCAAAAATGGCAATCGTTGAAGCTTGAAAGCTACCTCTCTTAGCAGTTTTCAATTTTAGGGGTTTTAGAACGAGAGAGCGAGAATGAGAGGCGTAAACTGAGCCTTGAGAGGGTGTAGTTGTGCAGCGAGGACAAAGGACTTCAATGCAATTGTGAGGTTCCGACGGTTCAATGCGATGGGACCATGAGACCGGTGAGGTTTTGATGAGGTGTGTGCATGATGAGTGAATCTTCGTTGGAATCGTCGCGGCGGTGAAGAGATGAGAAGTTGGGGGTTGAACTTTGAAGAGGGTTTGGGCCGTTTGGCTACTGAAAGTGACTGAGTGAGAGATGTGCATATGAGAGATTAAGAAAGGCGCAATCGCGTAAATAAGGATATTGAAGACGAAGAGTGAAAATGAGAGACTGAGAAAGGCGCAAACAGATCAGAGGATATCAAATTAGGGTAGAAAAAATGACATAGTTTTAGGGTTGGTAATTGGATTCAACTTGGTTCAGTTCTGTTTATTAAAAAGCAGTACAGTTCGGTTCAATATTTTTTAGTTCGGTTACGTTTTTTTTTTGTTCAATGCGGGTTGGTTTGGTAATTTGGTCGATTTTTTCAAACCAATTAACAACCCTAAGTGAGAGAGCCTTTTTTCTTCAATATTATACCCTCCTCCCTTGAATTTTGATTTTCACGCCCTTTCCCACGTTCACATAAATACATTTTCGATTCAATTTATCCGTTTGTTGATTTTTTTTTCTTTAAACAAATAAAAGAATCCACAGAGCAAGAAATGATAAAGAGACTGAAGCTCGACCTATCTCCTTCACAATGACTTGTCTCGCTCCTTGCATTTCGTGAACCCCTAGAAAATTGCACTCTCCATTGAGATTGCTTGTCCGATGTTGAGTTCCTATGTATTGGGTATAATTGGATTTGAGAAAATCCCATGAAAGTTTCACGGACTCGTGATGGATGTCTCGCGATTGATAGAGCTCTAAGGCATCATTTTCAAATGAAAATGGTCGCCCAGAATTCCCAAGCCTCCCTGATTTCTTCGGCCGCCTAACACCGCTTAAGCTCCGCCTAAGGTGTGTGTAGCCCAAATGCCAAGCCTATACATGGGGCACCGTGCTCGTAGGTGCCATTTAGACTTCTGTTGGAAAAATTGTCCCCAATGCAATTGAACTTTACGATAATTTTAGCTGTTGTTCGGGAATTTCATTATTAATAGAAGACGTCCCTAAACTTTACACTAATTTTAGCTATCAGCCATAAATTTTATTATTAGTAGCAGATGTCCTTGAATGATACCTAAATGTGCGTTAACTGCCCTTCCATTATAATCCATAACTATTTCTATTAAAAATAAGGTTAAATTGTCTTTTCAATAGTGTTTATTAGGATAAAAGTAAGATGAACTACGTGCTTCATTTTTGTTGAGTGGAAAAATTACATAAACACACTTATAATTTTACCCTCATTTTTAATTGAAATAGTAAAAAAATTTAGTAAAAGGACTATCGGTGCACATTTAGATATAATTTAGGGGCGTCTACTACTAATAATGAAGTTCATGTACGATAGCTAAAATTAGTGTAAAGTTCATGAACGTTTGCTACTAATAATCAAGTTCATGGATGATAGTTAAAAATTAGTGTAGGTTCATAGACTATGCTATTAATAATAAAATTTATGGACGATAGCTAAAATTAGTATAAGGTTCACGAATGATGACAACAAATTTCCCTCGAAACCTTTCATTATTGGAAGTGACATTTCTTTTCAAATTTTATGTGAGAGATTTCGAGTTCGATTAGCATAAAAAGTAAGGTTGATACTTAATATGTATAATATAATCTCTCTCCTAATACTACTGTATTAAAAGAAAATAATGGGAAAATGTTGTCCACCAAAATGAACTAGCGATTGTGGTAGACACCTGTTGAAGTAATGATAATGAGAAAAGAATTGGGAGTTGATTTGGCATTTCATAAATTATTTCCTGCATCCAACTTTCTGATTTTAATGTTTTCTTATTTTTTAATCAAATTTACAAGTTCACCCCGTATCTCTTAATTTTATAAAAAAATTTATAATTCACAACAATTTAATAACTTAACAATAAACCATCATTAAGAATTACTATTTACTACCACCTATGTATTTTTCTATCTTATTACAACAAATTTCTTTAATCATGTACATATATAGTAAAATGTCCATATAATTTAAGCAGTTTAAAGCTACCACTAAACGTTAATTGATAGGACCCGTCCCAACTGGACCTCGATAACTGTGCCCGGTCCTGCTCCCGTCTAACACGTCAACTGAAGTCCCGAAACTATCCTTCAGCACCTATCAGACAAGGGATTATTTCCGTTTATGCCTCCGCCTCTCGATCAGCCCCGAACGTTGTGCCACGGCCTGGAGGGTCATCAAAAACAGAAAAGTGTGAGTGGACAAAAAAATATTCGTTAAAACACATTTTAAAAGACATCATTTACCCTCCAGTTTATCAAACCTGCATGCATAGGGAAAAACACATGAACAACAATCACCGGCCTTCCAGCCAAAGTACATATGAAAACATAATCATCTGGCCACACAGACCAGAACTCGTATTCAATACCAGTACGTAATCACAATCAATCAAACAATCCATCAAGCAATCTGCACCATTCACAAGTGCACCAGCCATCACATAATCACATCCGCACTACGCATAGGCCATAACCCCGAGCATTAACCGTCTGGGAACACCCCGAGCTTCGGCTATCTGGGAATACATATCACCCCGAGTATCAGCCGTCTGGGAACACCCCTAGCTTCGGCTGCCTGGGAACAATCACAATCATATCCCCGAGCTTCGGTCGTCTGGGAACACCCCTAGCTTCGACCTTCTGGGCACTCAAAATCACAACGAAAATCATCCCGGGATCATATCCCAAAACATCTCAATCAAATACTTGACTTCATACCAAGTCAAAATCATTACCAACCGGGACTCAAGCCCAAATATCATTTATACGTAAATCCGTAAAAGCATATCGAAAAATATTGTAATAATCCAGAAATCATCCTTGACTCACCAATTAAGTCAAAATACTCTTTTGGAAACCTTTTTGACTCCGGGCCTAGCCCAAAATATCATTTATGTATTTCTCGTAAAACGTGCCCAAAATACCGATTAAAATAATCATTAAATCATAAATAATCATCCAAACAAATCATGACATCATGGCAAACCAAATCATGCAATCAATCATGTAAAACATTTAACTATGCATGCATATCAATTTAGAAAACAAACGTCCACTCATACACCGTCCAACTCGCTCGCTTCCCGAGCTACACGCAGTTCCGTAATTTCCGACACTTGCCAGGAACCTCGAATCCTGTCCAAAATCATTATGTAGGGTTATTAATAACTCAATTTACATCATAGCAATTCCCCATAATTTTTCAGGAATTTCATGAATGAAATAAAAATATAACATAAGCCTTCGGACCCTCGAAACATTATCGAGACGGTGTCCGATTGACTCGAAACCAATTTTAAAATGTCTGTATCATCGAAAGCATCAAAACGTATGTTGGACCCAAGGTCAGATTCCCAGCCACGCGCCCTCACGCGCCGCCGCAAGCGGCTGCGCGTGACATCCACGCGCCGTGAACAGTGTCACCCCTGTCACCCGATTACCTGTTATCCGGGTCTGCAACCCGCGGTGCACCCCGATATGTTCTTGGCCAATTCGACCTCAATTTCACCGTTTCTTTCACTCATATGCATCTATTCAATGTGTATTAATGATCTGTAACTTCAATTTAAGAAAACAAATCCCCAAAGTCCTCGACTCAACATACATACCCGACGGGTCCCTAATCGGGTTCTACCCCATTTCACCTTATTTCCTCAAATTGATTGCACAGGGAGCATTCTATAGTCATTCTAAGCATCAATTCAAAGCCAATTGCAAGAACTCTTACCTCCAAGTATCTGAACTCAACCTCCAAAATTTGCAGACGTCGCAGAGTCTGTTCTTTGTCAATTCACCTCCAATTTCTTGCCCAATCGATTTGGTTCACTTCGTTGAGCTCCCAGAAGATGAAATATCTCGTCAATTTCAATCGAAACCGTCTAAGACATCAAATTCGACATTAATTGTTTTGGACAATTTTTCGGGTTTCTCAGTAGGGTTCTAGGTTCATATGACTGTATTCTTTTCAGTTTTTCACTTAGTTTTCTCTCTGTAGCTTCCTCTTTTCATCTCAGGTAGTCTCTGTTTTCCTCCTTCACCGATCAATTTGATCGAGTTAAACACGGGACGTTGGGCGGGTTCATTTGGTTGTGTTAGGCATTTAGCCACTAATTAATCTTACCAAGTGACAAATGTTACTTAGGGAAGAATCCTTATCCCAATAGGCTGAATCAGCCACTTAAACAATTTAATATCAACTAATTGCACCGTTAAGGACTTTGACGGCCCAAATTACCATTTTACCCTTCATGTCACAATTTACCATTTTGCCCCTGAACTTTCCAGATCCACAACTTTCTCGTCCGAACTCCGATTGACGCATGCCGCCTGTCTACGGATTCAGCGTCCCGAGACCTATCCAACAATCTTCCCGGAAAGTCCAAACAAGGTTCCGAACAAAAAATCAACTTTCAGCCCTTATAACCAGGGGCAAAATTGTCATTTTCCTCAAAATTTCCAAAGTTTCATTTTTCGAATTTCCGGGTCGTCACATTAATGACATAAGCATAATACTCAAAATTGTGAAAATAGAAAATAGAGATATATGAAGTGGGAGAGTATTATTTTTCGAGAAGAAAAAAAAAGTCCAAAATGTTTTACATAAACAAAAGAAAAAATGGATAATGTTGGAAGTTTTACTCAGGAAATAAATATGAAAACTTTGAAGTGAAATAGTGGAGTACAACAAGATATTTGTTGAGTGTCAAAATCAACTCATGGAGAATTGCAATGATCATGATAATAATTTGAAATAATTGTTTGCATAAGTCATTTGAAGTTTATCTATTTTCTTCACTGTTGTAGTGTAAAATAAATTTAATTTTATTATTAAATTTAAGTTTACACTTCCTAGTTCCTGCCGTCCTTAAATAATGGAAGCAGATTTACACATTTTGATTTTTTACTTGTTGCATTTTATTTCTTATTTTATTTTTATCTTTTTAAAAAAATGGATTGCAATAAATTTAGTCTGTGAAGACCGCACACATCCAAGAGACATGAGATGTACGTGGTTCACCCAAATCGGGCTACTTCCACGGTGTTGCTCTATTCTCATTAATGATATAAGTGTTTGTACATGATACAAGAGGCCTTGAGTCTTAGAGAAAGAATAAGAATATAGAGAGAAGGAAGAGCTTATTTCTAAAGAGAGAGTGAGATCCTTCAAATTAGGGAAGGAGCTCCCTATTTATAGGAAATATCTAGGTTTAGGTGACGAGTCTAGTAATGGGCTTTAGCTGTGGGCCTTGTTGATGGGCCTAGTCCATATGGCCTTCTATGTCGTGATGGGCCCTGATGGTGAGTCGAGCTTAGTTAGAGTGATCTTTCGAGTCTTGGTCGGGTTGGTTGATATGGTATCAATAGAAGTCCCCCAAGTTATTGACTGAGGTGGATCCCCCAAGTTATTGACTGAGGTGGATTTCCTCGGTCGAGGACTTGTAATCCAGGCTGATGCATGTCGACCGGTTAGAGAAGTATACCCCCTAGTCCCCAGGATGCAGATAAGAGCATCAGATCAGTAGCTACTGGTTGCATTTTCCGATAGAAGCATGCTTCCCAGAGGAAGTCGAATGGAGCGTCCGATCAATAGCTACTGATAGCGTTTGCTGATCGGAGCATGCTCCCCGGAGGAAGTAAACTCGTGCATCCAATCGGTAGCTACTGATAGCGTTTTTCGATCTAAGCATGCTTCCCGGAGGAAGTCGAATGGAGCGTCCGATCAGTAGCTACTAATAGCGTTTGCTGATTGGAGCATGCTTTCTGGAGGAAGTAAACTCATGCATCCGATCGGTAGCTACTGATAGCGTTTGCCGATCGAAGCATGCTTCTCGGAGGAAGTCCTCTAAGTTGATTGAGGTAGATTGCCTCAAGGGAGGACTTGTAACAAGATTGCATTGATTGAACAACTTCTTTGTTTACCAATCTGTAGGTGCACTATATCCAGTCCCCCAAGTCCTCGGTTGAGGTAGGATACGGAGGAAAACTCGTGTGATGCACTGTACTTGGCCAATCGGCGAGGAATGTCCATGGTTTACCGAGAGCCATTTTCAAGGTGAGGGTATGTTACCTCATACAGGGGATGCCTGTGAGCTCATGATGCGTGCATGCTGATGCATATGGATAAGATCCAATGATGTGTATATGATGCTCATGTTCCATGGGTGATGATGTGAGCATAATGATGTTCATATGCACATGATGTAAATATGATGCTCATATGTCATGGGCAATGATGTGACCATGAGTGCACATAATGATGCGCATGATGTTTCAATAATATGACTCATGTATAGTAAAGGGTGACAAGAAAAGATTAACTCGCCCATTGGGATGCCTTGGATGACCAAAGGGGTAGGTCGACCAAAGTGAGGGTTGGTCGATCAAGGGTCCGTTGGGTGGACGAGAGGAAGACTGTGTCAAGGTGGTAGGCCGATCAAAGTGATGGTTAGCCGACCAAGGGTCCGTTGAGTGGACGAGAGGAAGACTGCGTCAAGGAGGTAGGAGACTGCGTCAAGGAGGTAGGCCTACCAAAGTGAGGGTTGGCCGACCAAGGGTCCTTTGATGTGACAAGAGGAAGATCACGTCAAGGTGGTCGGCCAACCAAGGGTTCGTTGATGGAACGAGAGGAAGATCACGCCAAGGTGGTAGGCCAACCAAAGTGAGGGTTGTCCGACCAAGGGTCCATTGATGGGATGAGAGGAAGATCACGCTAAGGTGGTATGCCAACCAAAGTGAGGGTTGGCCAACCAAGGGTCCGTTGATGGGACGAGAGGAAGATCACGCCAAGGTGGTAGGCCGACCAAAGTGAGGTTTGGCCGACCAAAGTGAGGTTTGGCCGACCAAGGATCCGTTGATGGGATGAAGATGGGGCCACATCAAGGTGATAGGCCGACCGAGGTGATTTGATCAAATCAAGAATGCAGAACCTCGCACGATTATGTGACCGGTCGGCCTAGGAGATATCCTTAGGCTGATCGAGGGCCATATGAGCCAAGGTGAATGTATGTCAACTTGGTTAGTCAGCTTGCGTGGACCTTCATACGATGAGGTGACCGATCGGCGTAAGAGATGTCTGTGGTGACGACGAAGGAAGACCGAGAGTGATTGTGATGTTGCAACCCAAAGTTCTTTTGATCTTCACATAAATCTTGGTATATTTTGAGAATGGGATAAAAGCCCCTGAGATGAAAATGTTTCTTGTTGTTTTGTGGATTTTTCAGGGGCTGCTTGGGATCAATTGTTGAAAAAAAATGATGGGCAATCGATGTAATTTTTAACATTGATGGCTCAAAGGCAAAGGAGAAAAAAAATAGGTGTTGTATGTGAAGATATTTTTCTGTTTTGCAAATGGTAATTCACGTGGGTGCCCACCTTATCCCATCTTGTTGACTTGTGTATATCTGATGATAAATTGACAATGGAGCAAACATACAACATGCACGGCCATATGCGTATGTATATTTATATACTACATCAAGTGGGGTATGCCCACTTTTACCAAACCGAAAATGAATGTTGCCCCCTACAAGAAATTTGATTACTATCGAACATGCAAATATGATGGCCGATCGGTTAGGTGACAATGCTAGCCTCCCCATGTTAATTCCGAGTAGATTGATGGTTTTGGAATGGAGACCGATCGACATGGACATCATTCTCGGTCTCTCCAAGTGTGTTCGATCAAGATTGATGAATTTATCATGATGGCCGAGCAAAAGATAACATCCAGGTCTAGGAGGCATGTATGAAAGAGTTGAGAACATGGTGAACCAACAAGGTCAACCTTGTGGGTCTCAAATAGAGGTTTATGTGACTAGATTTTCAAGCATAATGTAGAGGACGAGATGAGCTTTAGTTTTTCTCAAAATTTTCTCTTGGCCTTGGGTGGACTAGAGCAAGATGATAATGATGGTCGAAGCGAAGTAGGAGATGATTATGTGTGTTGTGTGTGAATTTTGGGCCTCTCTTCTTGCGCATCGATGTCGATCGGCTAGTGTGTCGTGCGAGCTTCCCCGTATCTAGGCCGAGCAAGATCAATAATTTTTTGAAGTAGAGGCCGATCGGTTAGGACATCGTGCGAGCCCTCTCTGAGTATGGCCGATTATAATGGATAGATTAATTACCTGGGCTAATTGGTCTTGTCTTCATGTGAATTTTCTTCGATAAAGACTTAGCATGTAGGACGGTTTTTTGTTGAGAAGGATTTGTGTAGGTGTGAGATCTGTGTTAGCCGGATATGTCGGGTAATGATGATAATCAGCCAAGGAAGTGTTGATCACCTGTGGGGTTGTGCCCGTTGCCTGGTCAGCCCGTTCAGTCCGTTCATGGTTTAAAGGGAGTGCTGATCGGTTGATTTCCTGTGGGTTTGACAGGACCCATCCCAATTCCCCCGGGATTAGTGCGGGATGGCCCTGCTCCCGTCTGACATGAAGTGTCAGACAATGGATATTTCCGGCCTTTGCCCTCCCGGGCTATCAAAGTATGCCAGGATCCGGAGGAGGTATGTGATATCTCGGTCTTTACTACAGTCCACATCCGATGTCAACCTGAAGGGCAGTCAAAACATTAAAAGCTGTGAGTGGACAAAACAAGAGTTTATAAAACATTTCATAAGAAGACATTTGTACCCTTCACTAAAAAGCATGCATGCATTCGAAAACCATTTATCAAACCGTTCATTAGGGCCTTAGCCCAAAATCGTAAGAAACCAAATACACGGGCCACTGCCCAAATCCATGAAGATACCTAACACACGGGCCACTGCCCAAAACCTGTGCACATCACATATCACATATCATATATATCACATATATAATATATACATATAATTCACACAACCAATCCTGTCACAGTTTCCAAGGCTACGCGCGTGCTACCCAGATCTCAATCCGAGTCTTCTCAAAGTCTAGATCAATGTTCGTAGACCACTGGCCCTACCCGAGGTAATAGTAACCATAGCCTTCCTTAGAGTAAGGAACCCAACTAGGGGGTGACTCCACTCAGTCGGTGCTCCGTGACTACTCCGGGGTCCACCCAGGCCAACGACCCTCCCCGGAGGAGATAATAGAAGTAAAGGAAGGTAGATGACCATATATATACATAACATAATATCCATGCCCGGTTCCCCTGAACCGTTATGATCCATAATATCCATAACCAAGGTAACATGCCGGTTCCTATAAACCGTCATGTACCATAATGACATAATCAGGGTAACATGCTGGTTCTCATAAACCGTCATGTACCATAATGACCAACAAGGGTTCATACCGGTTCCCATAAACCGTCATGAACCGGGAATTCCATTTAAGGTTCCCTGACCTGAAATCAAAACCGTAAAGTACCTGGGTCTCGTGCCCGAACATAGGACATCAGCTGGGCACCGTGCCCGATATCTGAGGTCATATGCCCAAGACAAAACCAAATGGGTCTAATACCCGAGTTTATCCTTTTAGAAATCCAAAACCATTTCATTTAAACCAGTAAAGAGATACAGACCCGTATAAGCACCGTATAAGGCCGAAACCTCGAAATATGTGCTTATACGTAACCACATACAAATGCACCCATGGCATCATCAAACAAGTATTTAAAACATATAATAAACATTTATGCATGCACCAATTTAGAAAACAAGGTCCACTCACAGACCGTCCGAGCTACCGCCTCGATTTGCGTGCCATACGGCTCCCCGAGCCGATCACCATCATCGGGACTCCCAAACCTGTCCAAATTTTAATAGAAGGTTACTAACTACTTAATTAACCTCCTACCAAAGCCTCGTAATTTTCCCGAACTTTTAACTATTTTTAAACCGACCCTAAACCTTCCGACACCCCGAAAACTATCGAAACGATGTCCGATTAACGCGAGACCAGTCCCAAAATCTTCGTTACATCGAATAGATGATTTGAAATGTTGGAACCATCCTCAAATTCTCCCCCACGAGACCGAACGCTCCGCCTGAAGTGGCTGCGCGTGGGAGCCACGCGCCTGCTACAGTGTCATCCCCTACCTCGCGTCGACCGGTCTGAACCGGTCCGGTCCGGTTCGCCTGCAACTTGGACCGGTGTGACTGGTTCAAGCTCATTCCGACCCAGTTTTTCACCGTTTTCAATCCTAATCAATCCTAACCTTCCTATAATCGTCCTAGGAACCTAACCCAATTAATTAGAAGCCCTAAAACCTCTAAAACCCGACCGGTTTGATTTTTCCCTTCACGGTTCGAAAATCCCAAAACCTCCCAGGGCTTCCCCGATGTCCAACCTTCATCAAAACCTTCCTAAAAACTCCCTAGCAACCTAAATAACCCATCCTAATCATCCAAAACAGTCCATAACATCAAAATCCAAATAAAAATTGAAAATGGGCTTACCGGGTACCCGCTCGGGTTCTGGGTTCCAGCCACCGCCCACGGCGGTTCCAGCCACTAGCTGCCATCCCTAGTCCTCCTCTCTCACTCTCTGGTCTCTCCAGGATCATTTGGGGTTAAGGGTTTGGTGTTTGGGTTGCACAGATGAGAGAAATGAGATCGGGTGGGTTTTTGGGTTTGAAATGAAAATGGAATGGTTTGCACGGTGCATGAATCAATTTAGGTGTCCATTGGATGGGTGACACTTGTCACTCATCCATTGGGCATCAGGAGAAATATCTGGGCCCACTAGAGTCCAAAAGTGAACTCGTATCGTAATTCGTGCAATAGTGCACTCGAACTTCCGTGAACCGTAACTTCGCCGTCGAACGTCCGAATTCGACGTGCCGCCTGTCTATGGATTCGTATCATCCTTATCTACGTAACGGTCTTCGGACCTCTTGGTCAAAAAGTCAACATTTACCCCTTTTTAACCAAAATTACCAAAATGTCCCTAAACTTCCGAACGTCATAACTTCCTCCTCGGACGTCGGAATTGAACGTGCCACCTGTCTATGAACTCGTGACGTCACGAACTACGTCACGGTCATCGATCAAAGTACATTTGACTGACCGAATGAAAATTCAACGTTTTGCCACGACCAAGGGCAAAACGGTCATTTTGCATCGTTCGTCCGATTTAGCCTAACTAATCACCGATTAACCTCACTAATCGTGATTAGTCACTAATCTAATCCTGGAATTCGGGACGGGTCGATACAGGGTTGGCTTTGATAGAAAGAGGAAGATGTCTACTTCCTTTACATATATACATGTGTTACAATATATAATATATGTTTATTGAAAATGAGGTTTCACATGGTGGGTGCCCACCATGCCCTGATTTACTTTTGCATCTTATGTGCCCACCGTTTCTATCTAATAGCCAATATATATATAATATGTATATAGCCCATCATGGTCTCTGAACTTGGGAGACTACTCACTGATAAGCAATTAAGAATTGCATACTGGTCCCCTTTTTTTTGCTAATTTGACAACTTCACTAAGACATATAGGCTGACGGGACAGGACCTGATGAACCTTTGTAATGTGAATTATTTAACCTTGATGCCGATCGGCTAGGAAGTCTTGTGAGCTTCCCCAGAGATCTGTTGACTGATTTTGTGAGAACACAAATTGCGTGCTTTGCATGTGGCTTGTTTTTTTGTTTTTTGTTTTTGGTCAAGTTGCATGTGGCTTGTTTTGATCAAATATTCAATTCACTTTGGAGTGGTTTTGAACATCCAATTTCTCTCACGTATTATGAGAGAGATTCTGACAGAGAGATTTTTCCCTTGTGTGAAAGGCATGGATGATGGTCTCGAATTTGTGGGTTTCAGCGGGTAGAAAAATAAGAAAGAACCGACATAACTTCTTGTATCGATTCTCACAGACGGTGCCAAATTGTTGATGCAAAAAATTGATCAACTTAATCCGTGAAAACCGCACACATCCAAGAGACATGAGATGTACGTGGTTCACCCAAATCGGGCTACGTCCACGGTGTTGCTCTATTCTCATTAATGATATAAGTGTTTGTACATGATACAAGAGACCTTGAGCCTTAGAGAAAGAATAAGAATATAGAGAGAAGGAAGAGCTTATTTCTAGAGAGAGAGTGGGATCCTTCAAATGAGGGAGGAAGCTCCCTATTTATAGGAAATATCTAGGTTTAGGTGATGAGTCTAGTAATGGGCTTTAGGCGTGGGCCTTGTTGATGGGTGTAACACCCCGGAAATTCGAGGATTTCCATATTGTAATTTTTTGTGTGAATTGACGATTTTACCCCTGTGAATGGTATGGTCAAATTGTTGACTTTTTGATTGAGGAACTAAATGGACTTTGACCTATGACCGTGACGTAGTTCGGGACGTCACGAGTTCATAGACAGGTGGCACGTCCGTTTCGGACGATCAGGGTGAAAGTTATGGCTATCGGAAGTTCAGGGGCATTACCGTAATTTGGACTCTCGGGGGAAAATGTTGACTTTTCTTTTGACAACTAATTTTCTGTTGACTCAAGGACCGTTGGGTAGGCCTCGACGTCCTGAGTCCGTAGACAGGCGGCACGCCGAAATCGGACTTCGTACGAGGAAGTTATGGTCAGAAACGTGAATTCGGGAAGTCCGTGTCTCGGTTTTCGTGTCGAATATTATATTCAGAAATTCTGATTGAAGGACACCTGGGGAGTGACAAGTGTCACTCACCCATTGGCTAGATTGGATCAGATCCACTATTGGATTAATTAAACATTTGAACCAGCTTTTAATGTCAGCCTTTGGATTGAAAACCCCAGATCAGATCTCAGCCCTTGATCTAATCTGGAGATTCAATCTGAGCCATCCATTTCCTTCCCTCCATTTCTTTATATTTCCCACCCGCAGGGCACATTCTGCCATTTCGATCCAACCTTTCCAGCAAACCATCCACTCTCTGTGTCTGTGTAGTGGGGACTTGCCGGCGAGGCTGAACGGTGGCAGTGAGCACGGCGGAGGACGGCGGCGTGGGGGGAAAACCGGAAAACCCGAAACGGTTTCTAAAACTCAGATTTTGGTAACTCGAATTCCCACGTTTAGTTTTGTTTCCTATTAATCCTAATCGACTCTAGGGACTTATAGGAACCTTCTGGGCTTGAGTTCACGACCGGAGGTAGCCTGAACGGGGTGCAAACGGCGACGGGAACCCGGGTCTGTTCATCGAGGTAAGTCTTTGTTTCAGCCCTTGTTTATTGATTTTAATTAGCTAGAACTGTTCCTGGGTATAAGACGAACATCTAGGAACAAACCAGAGTGAAAATGGTTGGGTGTAGAAGAAATGGTGACCGGGTCGTGATCGCGGGTCTGTTCGACCCAAGTTGCAGAGATACGGGTCAACCCGTCTGAGGACAGAGGTGATGACGTGGCACCCTGTCAGACTGTCAGGTGACGTGGACCAACCGTGAGCCGACACGTGTCACATGTCAGTGCACAGTCAGCACTGACATGTCAGTGACGTGGACCAGTCAGGGACTGCCACGTGTCACTGACATGTCAGTGACGTGGACCAGTGCCGTGCTGACACGTGGCACATGTCAGATCTGACACGTGGTCTGACAGATCAGTGAGGTGGACCAATTGGATGTTGACACGTGGCACCTGTCAGAGTCTGACACGTCAGACCTGACAGCTGTCAGATGACGTCAGCATGACGTCATGCTGACGTCAGCAGTGACGTCAGCGATGACGTCAGCAGGAACTGTTCCTGCGTTGACCGCCACGTTGACCGGCGCGTGGGGGGCGTGTGAACAGTGTTTCTGGTGGGACCACCACCATTCTTTAGGTTTCGACGATCCGGATCCAATGGCGGTGGTTTCGGGTCGATCGGAGATCATTAAGTTGGTCAAAATAAGGTTTATTGCCTTGGGAAGCGCGTTCGGGCGGCTTTCCCGGGTCGGTTTCGACCTAGGCTTTCATGGTTGAATGTTGGGGGTTTAATTTGACCTTTACGAATACTTGGATTTGACAGGGATTGTACATTTGTACCAGGACGAGGGTATACGTTCGGTTTCTAGCAGGATTGTACTGTGAGTGGGCCATTTTCTTAAACCCTTGTGTGCATAAATGTTTTCTGGTTTTATTATACTTATTCACATGCTAAAACAATGATGGTTTTGATGATATGGAAAATATGGTTATGGCACGTTTCACGGTATTTGGGCTTGAGACCCGTCCGATGAAACTGAATGATTGGTTCGGATTCTATCTATGTATATATATGTTTGCATGTGGATATCAATAAAATGTATTTGTTACTGCACTGTATAGATCCTTCCATATTATATTGTCTCCTCCGGATGAGGTACCCCGGAGAGGTCACGGACGTCTAGTACGTCCAGCGTCTATGACGCTAAGCATCGGGGATGCTGTACCCGAACGGGGTTCGGGGATTGAACTCGGAAATTGAGACCCGAGTGGCACGCGTAGCCTTGTGATTGTGACCTATTGGACGTCAGGGACGTCAGACATCAGGGATGTCGGGATTGGAGTGTATAGTGCAGCAACTAAAATTATGGTTATGGTTTTGCTATATGCCTTATGGTTCATATTCTATGGTTTATGATTTTGGAATTATGGTGCACGCATATTTGGAAAACGGAGGGGTAAATTATATGTTTTACTTATCAAACGATTTCATAAACTTGTGTTTCGGTCCACTCACCCTTACTGTTTTGATAACCCCTCCAGGTCGGGAAACTGAGGTAGAGGAGGAACCAGAGGCTGAGGCATAGATCTACTTCTGCGTACCTGAACCCCTGCTGGGCGGTGTACCCGCAGGATTACTTTAGAGTCGTGCTCGCAAATTTGTAATTTTGGATTATATCCCTTGTCTGACATTCGTTTAATTCGGATTTTATGTATGACTTTAATTTGGTTATTTATGCTTTTAAATGTTTTGAGGTTAAAATTGGTATGAATTATTGGGTGTCAGACGGGAGCAGGGCACGTCCCCTTGTGGTCCCTGTGGGATCGGGGCGGGTCCTGTCAGCTTGGTATCAGAGCACTAGGTTGTGGTCAGTACTAGGGTATTGGTCTGCATGCTAGACTAGCGATTAGTACTAGTTACTTTTCGACTTTTAAGAATATTGTTTTCTGATCTATGCCTCTTGACAGTTGGTTATGCCTCCTAGGAGAATTCCGCATACTCGAACGGACGAGGATCTAGAAAGAGAGATGGAATGCGCGAGCATCGAAAGGGCTCAACGTTTGGGAGCCACTCCTTTCTGCGGGGGATCAAACCCCGAGGATGCTCACGACTGGATCACCAAGTGGGAGAGGATCTTCTCGGTGATGCACTGCCCTCCGGGCGAACGAGTGACTCTGGCGGCCTTCTTACTGGAGGGAGGAGCCTACCAGTGGTGGCATGGACTCGAAATGTCCGGGTGGTCTGTCCATACCACTACCTGGGAAGCTTTTCGTTCCAGGTTTCTGGACCAGTACTACCCGCGATCTTTCCGCGCGGCGCGGGAGGCGGAATTCCTGCGGCTGGAGCAGGGTGACATGTCTGTTTCAGACTACGAGCAAACTTTCGGGAGACTTTCCCGGTTCGCTGCCTCATTCGTAAGCACGGAGGAGGACAAATGCCAGCGGTTTGAGCTTGGACTCCGAGGGGAGATCCGGGCCAGTGTGACTGCTACCACTCATGCTTCTCTGAGGGATATGGTCGACGCAGCGGTGCGTGTCGAGGCCAGTCTGGCGGCACACCAATCACGACAACCTTCGGGGGAGGGGCGACGTCAGGATCGCCCACACCATGGGCCATCAGGCCGGAAGAACAACAGGGGAGGGAGCTACAGAGGAGCACCCTCATCCTTCAAGGGTCGTGGCTGGTCGGGTCGACGTGGAGGCTCTCAGGGCAGAGGATCTGGACACAACTCTGGGCAGCACTCATCTTGGAGTGGTGCATCTGGTGGGCATTCGGGCAGGCCAAGGCCAGTAACTTGTTTTGCTTGCGGAGAGGAAGGCCACTATGCCTGCGATTGTCCGCAGTTGTCCAAAAACAACGACGCTGGGGGCTCGAGTGTGGTGCAGAGCACGGCGTCCCACACTAACGGAGGTCGCGGTCAGGGAGGTGACCGTGGTGCTGGACGTGGCGCGCGCGGGCGCGGACGGAACGGAGGGCCGAGGGCCCAAGTGTTTGCAATGACCCAGCAGCAGGCGAGGACTGCTCCAGGCGTGGTCACAGGTACACTACATATCCTTAATTTTCTTGTACGTGTATTAATGGATGCGGGGGCTACACATTCTTTTATTTCGAGGAGTTGTGCTGGTTTGCTTGATTGTGTGGTATCAGCCTTAGATTGCGAAATGGGTGTTGGCACCCCGATGGGTACCGTGTACCTTGTGAATCAGGTGATTCGGAGGTGCCCGGTAAGAATTGAGGATGTGGATTTACCAGCAGACTTAATTATTCTGGATATCCACGACTTCGATATAATCCTAGGGATGGATTGGCTGTCGGAGCACGGATCGCTCATCGACTGCTGTAGCAAGCAAGTAATTTTGCGGAGCCCGGGTTTGCCGGAAGTTATCTTTCAGGGGGAACGTGTTGGTTCGCCTCCTGAAGTGATTTCGTCACTTACTGCTACCAAACTTCTACGGAAGGGATGCCAGGGTTATCTGGCGCATGTCGTGTCGGAACGGGTCGATACTCCGGTTATCGACGAAATACCGGTGGTCTGTGAGTTTCCGGACGTATTCCCGGAAGACTTACCTGGATTGCCACCATCGCGGGAGATTGAGTTTACTATTGAACTACTCCCGGGTACCCGACCTATATCCCAGGCACCATACCGGATGGCGCCGGCCGAGTTACGGGAACTCAAGACTCAATTGCAGGAGTTGGTAGATTTGGGGTATGTCCGACCGAGCACTTCACCGTGGGGAGCACCGGTGTTGTTCGTGAAGAAGAAGGAAGGAAGTCTCCGTTTATGTATTGATTATCGACAACTCAACAAGGTGACATTGAGGAACCAGTATCCTCTACCCAGGATTGATGACCTTTTCGACCAGTTGCGGGGAGCTCAGTGCTTCTCGAAAATTGATTTGCGATCTGGGTATCACCAACTGAGGATTTCGGAGGAGGATATTCCGAAAACTGCTTTTCGAACCCGTTACGGGCACTACGAGTTCCTTGTTATGCCATTTGGTTTGACGAATGCTCCAGCAGCATTCATGGATCTGATGAACCGGGTCTTCCGACCCTACCTGGATAAGTTCGTGATTGTGTTCATCGATGATATTTTGGTATACTCGAGGAGTGCCCGTGCACATGAAGAACATCTACGGTTGGTCTTGGAGAAACTGAGACAAGAACAATTGTATGCCAAGCTGAGTAAGTGTCAGTTTTGGCTGAGCAGTATTGGTTTTCTGGGACACGTGATATCGACGGATGGGATTTGCGTGGATCCCCAGAAAACAGAAGCAGTGACCAACTGGGCTAGACCGACAACGGTGACCGAGGTGCGGAGTTTCGTCGGATTAGCAGGTTACTACCGGAGATTCGTGGAGGGTTTCTCCAAAATTGCTGCACCATTGACTCGTCTGACTCGGAAAGGAGTAAAGTTTATCTGGGACGAGCAGTGCGATCGGAGCTTTCAAGAGTTGAAAGATCGGTTGACCACTGCACCTGTCCTTGCATTGCCGGATGACAGTGGAGAGTTTGTGGTCTTCAGTGATGCATCGCTGCAAGGTCTAGGCTGCGTGTTGATGCAAACTGGCAAGGTTATCGCCTATGCATCCCGGCAGCTGAAGACCCATGAGTTGAACTACCCTACCCATGATTTGGAGTTGGCAGCGGTGGTTCATGCTCTCAAGATCTGGAGACATTATCTGTTCGGCGCAACGTGTCGAATATACACCGACCACCAGAGTCTTAAATATTTATTCACTCAGAAGGAGCTCAACATGAGACAACGGAGATGGTTGGAGCTACTGAAGGACTATGACTGTACGATCGAGTACCATCCGGGTAAGGCCAATGTGGTGGCGGATGCACTCAGCAGGAAATCAGCAGGAACTATTGCACACCTTGGGGTGGTGTATCTTCCCTTGCTGGTGGAACTCCGGAAGGCGGGAGTTATTTTGGGTACTGACGAGCATGGAGCTTTGTTGGCCAGCTTCCATGTGCGACCAGTACTGATTGATCGGATCATTGAAGCACAACTGCAGGATCCGATACTCTGTATTTACAGAATTGAGGTCGATGCGGATGGGAGACAGGATTTTACCATCCGGGACGATGGAGCACTGGTGAAATTGGGCCGTTTGTGCGTACCTGCAGTGGCAGAGTTACGGGCCGAGATACTTGAAGAGGCCCACAGTTCGGCCTATGCTATGCATCCGGGAGGTACAAAGATGTACCGTACCCTCCGGAACCATTATTGGTGGCCAGGAATGAAGAAGGATATTGCTGAGTTCGTGAGCAAATGCTTAACCTGTCAGCAGGTTAAGGCGGAACGGCAGAGACCGTATGGGGCTATGCAGCCACTTCCGATTCCTGAGTGGAAGTGGGATCACATCACCATGGACTTCGTCTTTAAATTACCGAGGACTCAGAGTGGAGTGGACGGAGTATGGGTGATCGTGGATCGGTTAACCAAATCAGCCCATTTTCTGCCAGTTCTGGAAACCTATAAACCTAACCGACTGGCTCAGCTGTTTGTGAAGGAAATCATACGACTTCATGGTACGCCGGAATCAATCGTGTCCGATCGTGATCCGCGTTTCACTTCTAGGTTCTGGCGGAGTTTGCAAGCTACTTTGGGAACAAACCTACGTTTCAGTACTGCTTTCCATCCACAGACCGATGGACAGTCTGAGAGAACCATTCAAACCCTGGAGGACATGATGAGGTCATGTGTACTACAGTTTCAAGACTCTTGGGATACTCATTTGCCATTGATGGAATTCGCTTACAACAACAGCTATCAGGCAAGCATCGGGATGGCACCTTTTGAGGCACTGTATGGCCGACAGTGCAGGACACCTATCTGCTGGACGGAGGTAGGGGAGCGAGCGGCTGTAGGGCCGGAGATAATGGACTTAACCATGGAAACTGTTCGCGTGATCAAGGAAAGATTGAAGGTGGCACAGGATCGCCAGAAGAGTTATGCCGACCGACGGATTCGAGACTTGGAGTTTGAAGTGGGAGATTTTGTCTTCCTGAAGTTGTCTCCGTGGAAAGGGATTATCCGTTTTGGCCGACGGGGGAAACTGAGTCCGCGTTTTATCGGACCTTATGAGATTGTGGAGAGAATTGGCAGAGTTGCATACAGATTGGCACTACCCCCAGAACTATCAAGAGTTCACGATGTTTTCCACGTATCGATGTTGCGGATGTACGTACGTGATGCTTCTCATGTACTTAGGGAACAACCTGTCGAACTACGGGAGGATTTGAGCTTTGAAGAACAACCAGTACAGATCTTGGATCGGAAGGACAAGGTACTACGTCGAAAGACGATCCCTCTCGTGAAAATTCTCTGGAGAAACCAGGATGTGGAAGAAGCCACATGGGAGCCTGAGGCTCAGATGCGAGAACAATTTCCTCATTTGTTTCTTTGAAATTTCGGGACGAAATTTCTTAAGGGGGGAAGGTTGTAACACCCCGGAAATTCGAGGATTTCCATATTGTAATTTTTTGTGTGAATTGACGATTTTACCCCTGTGAATGGTATGGTCAAATTGTTGACTTTTTGATTGAGGAACTAAATGGACTTTGACCTATGACCGTGACGTAGTTCGGGACGTCACGAGTTCATAGACAGGTGGCACGTCCGTTTCGGACGATCAGGGTGAAAGTTATGGCTATCGGAAGTTCAGGGGCATTACCGTAATTTGGACTCTCGGGGGAAAATGTTGACTTTTCTTTTGACAACTAATTTTCTGTTGACTCAAGGACCGTTGGGTAGGCCTCGACGTCCTGAGTCCGTAGACAGGCGGCACGCCGAAATCGGACTTCGTACGAGGAAGTTATGGTCAGAAACGTGAATTCGGGAAGTTCGTGTCTCGGTTTTCGTGTCGAATATTATATTCAGAAATTTTGATTGAAGGACACCTGGGGAGTGACAAGTGTCACTCACCCATTGGCTAGATTGGATCAGATCCACTATTGGATTAATTAAACATTTGAACCAGCTTTTAATGTCAGCCTTTGGATTGAAAACCCCAGATCAGATCTCAGCCCTTGATCTAATCTGGAGATTCAATCTGAGCCATCCATTTCCTTCCCTCCATTTCTTTATATTTCCCACCCGCAGGGCACATTCTGCCATTTCGATCCAACCTTTCCAGCAAACCATCCACTCTCTGTGTCTGTGTAGTGGGGACTTGCCGGCGAGGCTGAACGGTGGCAGTGAGCACGGCGGAGGACGGCGGCGTGGGGGGAAAACCGGAAAACCCGAAACGGTTTCTAAAACTCAGATTTTGGTAACTCGAATTCCCACGTTTAGTTTTGTTTCCTATTAATCCTAATCGACTCTAGGGACTTATAGGAACCTTCTGGGCTTGAGTTCACGACCGGAGGTAGCCTGAACGGGGTGCAAACGGCAACGGGAACCCGGGTCTGTTCATCGAGGTAAGTCTTTGTTTCAGCCCTTGTTTATTGATTTTAATTAGCTAGAACTGTTCCTGGGTATAAGACGAACATCTAGGAACAAACCAGAGTGAAAATGGTTGGGTGTAGAAGAAATGGTGACCGGGTCGTGATCGCGGGTCTGTTCGACCCAAGTTGCAGAGATACGGGTCAACCCGTCTGAGGACAGAGGTGATGACGTGGCACCCTGTCAGACTGTCAGGTGACGTGGACCAACCGTGAGCCGACACGTGTCACATGTCAGTGCACAGTCAGCACTGACATGTCAGTGACGTGGACCAGTCAGGGACTGCCACGTGTCACTGACATGTCAGTGACGTGGACCAGTGCCGTGCTGACACGTGGCACATGTCAGATCTGACACGTGGTCTGACAGATCAGTGAGGTGGACCAATTGGATGTTGACACGTGGCACCTGTCAGAGTCTGACACGTCAGACCTGACAGCTGTCAGATGACGTCAGCATGACGTCATGCTGACGTCAGCAGTGACGTCAGCGATGACGTCAGCAGGAACTGTTCCTGCGTTGACCGCCACGTTGACCGGCGCGTGGGGGCGCGTGTGAACAGTGTTTCTGGTGGGACCACCACCATTCTTTAGGTTTCGACGATCCGGATCCAATGGCGGTGGTTTCGGGTCGATCGGAGATCATTAAGTTGGTCAAAATAAGGTTTATTGCCTTGGGAAGCGCGTTCGGGCGGCTTTCCCGGGTCGGTTTCGACCTAGGCTTTCATGGTTGAATGTTGGGGGTTTAATTTGACCTTTACGAATACTTGGATTTGACAGGGATTGTACATTTGTACCAGGACGAGGGTATACGTTCGGTTTCTAGCAGGATTGTACTGTGAGTGGGCCATTTTCTTAAACCCTTGTGTGCATAAATGTTTTCTGGTTTTATTATACTTATTCACATGCTAAAACAATGATGGTTTTGATGATATGGAAAATATGGTTATGGCACGTTTCACGGTATTTGGGCTTGAGACCCGTCCGATGAAACTGAATGATTGGTTCGGATTCTATCTATGTATATATATGTTTGCATGTGGATATCAATAAAATGTATTTGTTACTGCACTGTATAGATCCTTCCATATTATATTGTCTCCTCCGGATGAGGTACCCCGGAGAGGTCACGGACGTCTAGTACGTCCAGCGTCTATGACGCTAAGCATCGGGGATGCTGTACCCGAACGGGGTTCGGGGATTGAACTCGGAAATTGAGACCCGAGTGGCACGCGTAGCCTTGTGATTGTGACCTATTGGACGTCAGGGACGTCAGACATCAGGGATGTCGGGATTGGAGTGTATAGTGCAGCAACTAAAATTATGGTTATGGTTTTGCTATATGCCTTATGGTTCATATTCTATGGTTTATGATTTTGGAATTATGGTGCACGCATATTTGGAAAACGGAGGGGTAAATTATATGTTTTACTTATCAAACGATTTCATAAACTTGTGTTTCGGTCCACTCACCCTTACTGTTTTGATAACCCCTCCAGGTCGGGAAACTGAGGTAGAGGAGGAACCAGAGGCTGAGGCATAGATCTACTTCTGCGTACCTGAACCCCTGCTGGGCGGTGTACCCGCAGGATTACTTTAGAGTCGTGCTCGCAAATTTGTAATTTTGGATTATATCCCTTGTCTGACATTCGTTTAATTCGGATTTTATGTATGACTTTAATTTGGTTATTTATGCTTTTAAATGTTTTGAGGTTAAAATTGGTATGAATTATTGGGTGTCAGACGGGAGCAGGGCACGTCCCCTTGTGGTCCCTGTGGGATCGGGGCGGGTCCTGTCAATGGGCCTAGTACATATGACCTTCTATGTCGTGATGGGCCCTAATGGTGGGTCGAGCTTAGTTCGAGTGATCTTTCGAATCTTGGTCGGGTCGGTCAATATGGTATCAACAGTGTGCAAGATTATAAAGGTTTCGTTGCAATTTCTTGAACAGGATAGAGTTGGGAGTTTGATTGGGGGAACTGAGTTTCTTGAGCGGTGTGGGTTTGAGAGAACCGAAGAGGGAGGGTTCTTGTATCTTCCTCGGAACAAGGTTGACATGGCAATATTACACTCAGCTGCTTCTGAACTGAAATCAGCTTTGACAAACCCCTTCTTTGGGATTCTGAGTAGTGGGCAAGAGAAGATCGAAATCCAGGTTCAATAACTCGAGGCTTAAACTCGGAATATATAAAATAGCTAGATCTGCAGCATTGATGAAATGTTATTCATTATTCTCTATTTCATGTTAAAGTATTATACATTGTCGAAAACTAAGAGCTTGGAAATGAATGTACATGTTCAGATCCTTGTGAGCCTAAAATATTTCCGACAATTGCATTCTATTTGTTCAAGAAATATTTGGTTGAGGTTGACAACAATAGATTTAACTATAGATCTATCAGAATGTTAAGCTATTTGTCCATCATCAACCTTCAGAACATTTCCATTTGATCATTTGGAAGTTCCCTATCACGACAACCCCTGGCTTGAGTAGCAGCGAAATGGTGCATTTACTTTTCCCCATCAAAACTCATCTTCCAGTCCCAGTTTTGACCACGCCAACAGTGAGAAGCTATCTTCCCCATAAGGCACGCCTTTGTGCACCTCTAACCAGTCTCTCCCCGCCCTCATGTATTCATCATCCAAATCTCTCCACCCCTTTCTTCACCTTCCTCACAAGCCAAGAGTCCTCTCCCTCCTTAAGCTCCTTCATAGTCGCTCGTGCAAAGGCAGGAACCAATGCCTCTTGAGGCACAACTGGTTTGCACGCATCAAATGGAAGCAAAATGGTCGAATTTTTCTCTTCTGCCATGTTCACCTCAACGCTCCTTGCCTTCCATATTTTTGCTGCAGCAACTTGAAGGCTACTGCATGTTTTAACCTGGCAATGCGCTCTTGAGACGACTAGATAAGATTGGCTTGGTTATGATACTTAAGAGTTGTGGACAATTTTGCTCCTGAGGAAACAATGGTGTTACTTGCAAAGTCCAGATTAAAATTTTCAGAATTGTGATGTTGCTTGTTTTCTGTTGGCGGATTCAAGAGTGTTTTATGGGGTTCACCGGTTTGGGATTTAGGGTTTGAGAAAGCTTTGAGGAGGTGAGGGGCCGGTGTTTTGGTAGGGGTTGCGTTGGGGGAGGGTTTACACGTTGGGTTATGAGCAGAGTTCAAAACTTGAGAACTAAACTATGACCTATAATCGATTAAACCGATATTTTTCAGTTATTAGGGATATCGGTATATTTTCAAATTTTCTAGCTTGTGTATTTTTATTGTTTGTTGGAATTTATAAGTTCTTGTCCTTGGTTGTTCCGAAATTTTAATTGTGGTCTATGTGCTAAAGAAAAGATAGTCGGAGGAGTTGTATGTCATCAACCACTTTCGTAACGAAAAGATTGATAAGGAGACTTAAGAAAATACCTGTATAGACAGAATAGGCTTGTCTTCATTTCCTCTTCCTTGTCATGCAAGAAAGCAACAAATTGCGTAAGCTTTCTTTGTGAATCAAAAACTCACCAACTTCACTCAACTTAGTGTCTGTCTTAGCAGCAGCAACGACACCACCCCCACCATTACAATCGATTTCGAAACGGTTTTCATCTTCAAAACTTGGCACAAGCCTCCCGGCTAAAAAACAATAACCGATAGCAAGGGACCGAGGAAGAAGCTCATCCCATTGCTTGGAGGATCCAAAAAGGAAAGAGACTCTTGGTACACTACAAGAGGTAGGGTGTATGTTTGACAAGAAAACTGATTGCCGGCTTTTCGGGGGAGATTACAGCTTTCTCAACTAGTTCCAGATTCTCCATTGTCAATGGCTGCATATGCTTTGTTTCAAGTTTCTGGATTGAACAAGGGGGTTTTTAGGATGAACGAAATACAATGTGGTTTTATTTAATTAAGGAAGCAGTTTCATATGATAAATACATTTGAACTACCAAACTTTCAATTAAGTTTGGAACAAGTGACTTCAAGATGAGATCGATATGAATGAGGCTAAATGATTTTTTCTTCACTTGTATTCCTTTCTATTAGATACTTATACGCATAGCTTTCAAATAAAGTATCCGTATAGCTGAGGTTTGTATTCCTAACTCATCAGAAGGAAATTCTTCTTTAAAATTGCAGCTCAAATTTGAGATATTCTTTTCATTTCGTCTGAATGTTTGTTTGTAGAACTTAACGTATTTACAGTTCCTCTATTTCGGCAGAATGATGAGTTCAACTAGTTATGCCTCCTACATCCCTCTATAGTCTAGATACTTGTTATGACCACTTTTGATATCGCCAAGCTACGTCACACTACATCCCTCTATAGTCTATATACATTGTTGGATATTTTAGGTTTATATATGGATAAATTTAGGGACAAATTTAAAAAATATAAATTGGGCAGGCTAATAATAATTAGGCTGGACTATAACCTAAAACATATATAATAATTACTAAATTATAAAAAAAAAACTTTGGTTAAAGTCTAAATTGCCCCTTTAATGAGCTTGATTATGTATAAGATGTTATTACTTCTCACGAATAATGTTAAATGTATCAACTTTTTACCCTTGTAAAACTTCGATTTACTAATTTGTTCATGTAAACTTGTAGTGAGAGGTAGCTCCTTAGTTTAGGGTGGGTGGTCACCGTTTGTATTGATGAGAATATTACCTAAATTCAAGCCCTTAAAATTTTAAGATACGGTTCGAATTTTCAAAAAATAAAATTTTAAACCGATCCAGTCCTAGCCATTATTAGTAGTTTGGTTTGGACAAGTTTGGACAATTTAGGCATAAAGTTCTCATATAATTTGTTCACTAAAAAAGACATAATTTTATCCAAAATTGCACCGTTATCATCAAAATTTCAGTTATTTACATCAAGATTTCATTTACTTACATGAAGATTTCATTCGTACACATCATCAAATTAAAATTTTCAACGTTTTAATAAAATTCAAATATGGCGGGTTATGTTTAAATATAACTTAAATTCGAATGTAGCGCAAAATGAGTAAGAATTAAGTGATATGAGATAGGGATGAACACTTACATTAACATATTATGGGGTGAAAAATATTAATTAATAAATAAAAACCTTAATGGTTCAGTTTGGATTCTAACGGTTTTCAAAATAAAAATCCAAAATCATATTGTTACTAATCGAATGGTTTGAATTTTCAAACTATTTGACTTTCTTCCGGTTAAATCTAAAACAAAGTGATATTTAACGGTTTGAATCAAATTGATTTATAATTTTAACAGATTTATATCCAACCCTAATTTAGTATAACTGATTTCTAATTTTAACCAATTTATATCCTAACCCTAATTTAGTGTAATCATACTTTCCATAACTGTTGCATTAAATTTAACTCGTTGTCTCCAAATACTTCCAATAACTAATAAGTAATTATAAAACTTGACAAAATAAAAAGTGATTTGGATACACAACAATTTTTTTAGGCTCTTTACTATAAATATACTAGGAACGTGTTAGTATGTCTCAAAATATACCAATAATTAAAATTTGTTCCACTATGCACCGAGAATAAGTACAAGGTAAAAAACGTTGCACTATTTAATTGACAGAATTCCCGATGACGTTAAAATATTATTAAATTCCTTAAATGCCCCTATATCAATCTTCATCTTCTTCATCTTTACCTTCTCCTTTCTCCCTGCAACTGAAAAACCCAAAACCAAATTTTCACTTGTTTTCCCAATCTTCTCTCTCTTTAAACACATAGATCCCATGTCACAACAATCAAAAAGGGAAAATTTGTGATCACATTTACCGTATTAGGCATTACTCTAAAAAACCCAAGGTCACAAAGTCAAACAAAAAAGACAGAGTGTTAAGATTTTTGTTCAATGAAATTGAAGAGGGCCATAGTCCTATAATGGGGCATAAGTCGTCGAGCTAGGTTTTAGGTCTTCAGGTTTCAGAGAAAGGGGAAATAAGCTTGCTTCAAGTTGGCGAAATGGCATGGTTCAGAGACGAATATGTGGTGGTTTCCAACGGAGTGGTTGTGATAAGCCCAACCCCATGACCCTTATCATCCATCGGCCCATATCTGGTTATGGGACTAGCCCTTGATTTCTTGCTTCTGTTTTGTTTTTGATTGATTAGTTTCAATCGTTCGATTGCTTGTTGACGTGTACGTCTAGGATGTAGTTTTCTCCTTTTCAGTTGTATTTGACAATGAGTTGTGATGGTTCACGCATTATGAATGAATTTACTGATCTTTCCTCTATCTCTTCCTCTTTTCCTCCTCCCTACTTTATGTTATAGCCTAGGTTGCACCGAAACGTCCATGGGCCTCCGTATCGCGTTTTGGATACCGATACCGGTCCGATACGCGTCCAATACGCTCGGATACGTTTGGATACGGTATCGAGATTTTGGATACGATTTGGATACGCGCGTGGGCTTCTTGGATACGATTTGGATATGGTTTGGATACGATTTGGATACGGTTCAGATACCTTTAAACCTTGTAATTTTTTTTTCTCTCTCTCTCTCTCTCTCTCATAATTTTTTGCTAGAGTTTGGATTTCTAATAAGAGTTCTTTGGATTATCAAGATTTATTGGTTATTTGGTGTTATTTTCTTTGATAAGCATGTGTGCTTCTTTTACTTTAGGGGAATGGGTTTATATGATTGTTTCATAGGGTTAGTGAGATTCGATTCGATTCGATTTGGAGTTGCAATAATTTAGAGGGTTAGTTTATTTCATTTTGGGATCATGGAAATGGGACGAATTACTGAAAAGGTGAAAGCCTGGTGGTGGATTTATATGAGTAATATTTGATTTAGAGTTCAGTATTTGTCTATTTGATAATAATGATATTTGATGTGGATCTACTAATGTCTTTATTCTCTGTCTCAATTTTCTTCTGCTGTTTTATATTTTACTTTTTAAAAGTGGGATTTTAAACCAATTTCTATTTTTCATGTATGAATACTTAAGCATGTGGTCTGATGTCCATAGTCTACATTATTTTATATATCTTTATATATATGGAAGGTTTGGTTTTCGCAGAATACTGCTTTTCAGTAAGAAAAAGACGAAAACTTAGGATTCATTAAGGTGGACAGGAGGAAATGGAAGAGTCCATAGATGTGTATTCAGCTTAGCTTGAGTTCTATGTCAGTGTT